>PVIA01011019.1:0-47550 GCA_004024845.1 Tonatia bakeri
GGGAGGACTTGAATGGGAGTAAGGGGGCGAAAACTGTACTTGAACATTCATTTAAATAAAAAATAAATAAATAAAAGATTGAGTCATCAGGGAAATCAGTGCCCAGGAGCCAGCCTGTGATTGAAGTGACCAGGTGAGGTGAGGCGAGGGACTTCCCTCTTGGTATCCTTACCCTATGTGCTGGTTATTCTCCATTTGTACCCACAGATCCCTGTCCTGTGTCCCCAGAAGCTATGTTTACAGGCTCCATTACCCATCTTTTCTTCTCCTCTGGCTTCTAGGTCAGCTCAGTCAATGTGAGGCACCAGTAGGAGACAGTGGCTGAGACCAGAGATCAGGGATTTATTCCCCAGTTCCCTTCCTGCCAGACACAATTGATAAAACTGTGTTTTTCTACCAAAGGCCACAGCTCCTGAAAAGTGTTTTGGCAACTACATCTTCCCTTACCTGAGCAGGCTCGAGTTAGGTGGGGTATTCACTGTTGTCATTGCTGGTGTTTCACCATCCTGTTTCAGTTTCCTTAACCCTGCCCAGGCCTCTGCAGACATCCCTCCAACCGCCCCCCTTGACCATGCCACTTGTTCTCTAATGGATACATCAGACCAGATCCCAACAGCATACAATCTTCAGTCAGTACTGTCTCTCGAAAAGATGTCTGCTGCTTTAGCAGGACACATAATTGAAAGCTGGCAACTTTACAGGTTCTAAAAGAAAAAGAGCTACAATTTCATGGTGGTCACAGTTAAGTGATCCTTATCATGTTTTCTATATTTACGGTAAAAGGGAACTTGTCTACTTCACCTACCTATAATAAACTGGCTTTTATAACTTAATACTATACTAAGCAAAGATATAATCATGTGGAGAATGTTGTTTTACTCCAAGAGTTCTTGAAATGGAAAAATCAGCAGGACTTGCCAAGCGAATTTGTCTTCTGTTCCCGTGCTTGTTCCTCTTGTAGAAGTTACTCTCCTTCTGTTAGTGAGGAAGCTGTTTTAACAGTCTGTCTTCCTTTCTGGTGCCATTTGAGTCCTTTCACCATGGGGGTTCCCCTCTAGGTTTGAACATGGAAGTCATGTTGTAGAAAGATCTCTCAGCCCAAATTAAGTAAGGGGATAAATGTACACTTAGTGAATTATGGGCATGTGATTTCTCTTGAGAGCAAACAGTCTTTGGGCCTCTGCTACATCACAGACCTTACTAGATCCAAATCAAATATCCTCAATCCTCTGAACTGGCCTTAAGCTCTAGAAAAATTGGATTTTATTTTTATCCCTTATCTCTCACCTTCCTTCCCCATACTTGAAAATATGTAGGGCTATCTTCCTGGTGGATATTTCCTCTCCATTTCATCTCTTCCTCTTCCTATCCACATCATGAAACAGAAAAGGGCACCTACAACTGGAGAGATCCACTTCAGCTGCTAGATGGGGGTAGCTGAGTGTTGGCGGCCCCCATTCTTTCTCTAAGGCCCTAACACTCCTTAATTTATGCCTCCCTAGTCAGAAGCAGCCCTCACACTTTAAACACAATAGAAGGAGGTTACTGCACCTCCTGTTCAGGGGTACTGTGAAGGTATACGGAATCACGGAAGGCCAATCTCCCACTTGAGCTCTACCCAGAAACATTTGCCAACATCAACCACAGCTTTTACCATTCCTCATCCTGCCCACTGCTTCCACAAAAGGCTGAATTTTGTCCACTTCCAACTGCATTATGTCCTTTTGCCTCTGAGAATTAACAGTGTCCTGATGTTGGAATACTCTCATATCCTTCACCTGACTAATATTTACATAGGCACCTTGCCCAAACTCAGGCATTACCTTAAAATAGCCTGCTCCAACTCTTAGTTTGTGCTTTACACACGTCTTTGTACAGCACACATAGTGCTCCAAAATGTCTGCTTGCAGGCCCATTTCTCAAAACAGAATGTTAAGTTCCATAAGAACAGAAAGTATGTCTATCTTCCTCTCTAGTGTAAAGCATGTGCTGGCACAGTGCCTACCTATTTTGAATGAGAATAAAATATTGTGCCTATTTAAAGCACCTGGAGGAAGGCAAAGGGGAAAACTTGGGGCAACTATAATTGAATAACAATTTTAAAATCTTTAAAAAATAAAATAAAGTAAAATAAAATGCCTACTATTAAAATACTATAAAAACTAAACTAAACTCAAATAAAATAAAGCACCTGGAGATGTTTTCGGAGGGACTTGTGTCGGTATTAGTGGACTAGAGGCTTCTTCAGCCTCCTTGTGTGTGGCTCTGTGGATACCACCCTTTTGAAGTCCCCTTTTGAGAGAATTTCTTTACTTTGAACTTATCTTGGAGATCTATGCAAGTGCCCAATCAAGTGGGATACCTAAGTATCCTTAGTCTGTTCATCCCTACAGACTGGGAACTCTGCCTAATGGTCCCTGTTTCTTTCCTAAATTCCCCTTTATAAGATGCTCTTACCTGGGCTGGGTAGTGTCAGAGAGCAAGAGCCTGGGGCTCTGCAAATGCCTCTGAGGCCTGGCACTTATAAACATTCTATTCAGAGCTTGTGGGAATTACACCTGGACTAACAACCTTTTCACTTCCCTCAGTGGAGAAGGAAATAGCAAGCTTTGTCTCAGAAGGATGAACACAGAATCTAAATTTAGGCACAGCTATCCCTGCCATGTCAGAATTGGTCCAGAGAGGTCTAAGGAGAAAGACATACCTTCCCACTGAGTCTGTGTCCCTTGGGTCCAAGTCCTGCTCTTGCTCGTGGTCTGGCCTCCCTGGAGTCTGAAACTATTCTAAGGACACCAAGTAGAGATCAGAAGAGCTTTTCTAGAGGAGAGATAAAGACTCTCCTTGAGACTAGAGCTCAGCCTGGCAGTAAATCTCTAATGAAGTCTGATATCCTTACAGCACCTGAAGGTGATGGTAGAGTCTTGAACTAACTTCAAGACAAACCAATGGTCATTCCCTGAAAACTAGATACTGCAGGCTTTTTCACCACTCTGATTTACATTGCGAGGGAAGGGCCTCGAGGACTGGGTGGAACAGGGTAGCAACCCCTTACGTCTTAACCTAATCTTCCCAACCCAACCTTCTATTCGACAGAAAGTGGAGAAGCCAAACTGAGAGCAGTTTCTCTTGGGATGCTCATGGGCTGGTGGAGTGTCATGCTTTAGGACATGTGTCAAAACATGGCCTTTGACGTGCCAAAGACTTGAGTTTGCAAGCCAGATCAGTTACATACCCACTATATAAACATGAAGAAGTCAGTTTATCTCAATTTCTTCAAGCATAAATGAGAATAATACCTATCTCTGGGTAGTTCTTGCAATTGAGGTTTTGTTCATTGAGTTACAGTATATAAAAGGGCTAGTAAGAAAACTAACATATTAGGTGTTTAATAAACAACGTTGTTATTACCATGACTGCTGTTGTTTTAGTGTCTTTGGGAAGGGTTAGCTCTCATAACCCTGGAAGAGATATCCTAAGTGTCTCCTTCAGACAGGGACCTGACATGGCTACGGCAAGGGCTAATGCAGTAGAATCAGTACAGAAAAAATCTCATTTTCACCCCTATAGCCCTTACAGAGGATCTTACTTGTCTGATGAAGCTGGGAACTTCTTACTTCAGGAGAAGCTGGGAACATCTAGAAATTTTCTACCTGCTCCTCAACCTTAAACTTTACAGTCTATGTAAAACTACTTATAGCTGCTGCAATATGAGGGGGGACCCCAAAAAACAGAATTTATTTTTTTTAATTGTGTATTGATTCTTACATGTTTAAACTTCAGTCACTTTCAAAGTTCTCCCCATTTGATGCAATACACCTATGGAGACTTTTTTCCCACTGCTCAAAACTGCTTTTGAACTAATTGATTTTGATGCCTTTTCATGATTCTGCTGTTTATTTTTGTTTGTTTGTTTGTTTTACCTCTTCCACATCAGCAAAGTGTTTCCCTTTGAGGATATTTTTCATCCAGGGAAACAAAAAAAAAGTTGTCTGGGTGAGATGGGGTGAATAAAATGAGGCAAGGGGGTCATGCCATTTTTGGTCAAAAACTGCTGGATACTCAGCATAATGTGGGCAGGTGCACTTGCAAATTACCCATCATGAAATGGGCAAATGGATTGAAAGGGTCTTCAAAAATATTCACTGAAGCCAAACGCAGCTTCTCACAGCAACGCCAGCTGGTACATTGATACAGGTGGGTTCCTAGAACACTCACCTAGCAGGGGAAGCCTGTACTACAAGGGCCCCCCCTCCACAAGATAATTCTGGCTTTGATGGGCCCCCTCATATATACATGGTCATTTCTTGCTTTTATGCCTGTGCACATGCTACACTGTCAGCCAAGTGAAGGAGAAATGCCATTCCATACAGACCCATGTCTAGTTTTTGAAACTTGGTTCAGTAATCCCCTCCTCCAACTGAACTCTGCTTTTAAATCTAGAGTGTAGGTGAGGTAGGTTTTTTGGTACCTGGATGTCTTGTGTGATGCTAAAAATTATAAGTATTCAATAAATCAATGCATTTGAGTTGAATTATATTGTTAAAGGTTCATGTAGTATGGCCTCTCCCTTTAATAATTTGATTTTATTGACCAACTCAAGACAACCATGGAATAAGCCAATCAGAGAAAAACAAATGCCATATGATTTCACTTATATGTGGAATCTAATGAACAAAACAAACTAACAAGTAAAATAGAAACAGACCCATAGATACAGAGAAGAAACTGACAGCTGCTGGTGGAGAAGGGAATTGGGGTGAAAAGGTGAAGGGGAACAAAAAGGTAAAGGGATTAAGTAGTACAAATGGGTAGTTGCAGCATAGCCACAGAGCTGTGGTTTGCAGCTTAGGGAACATAGTCAGTAGTGTCAAAATAACTGGGTATGGGGCAGGTAGGCACTTGGGGCAGCAGGGGGCCACTCCGGAGAGTGTGGGATTTTCTGGCCACTTCGTTGTACATCTCAAACTGGTGTGGAATGGTATTGACTGTAAACTGGCTAAAAATTTTAAAAAACAAAAACAAACAAATCAACACCTCCAGAAAAAAAAAAAAAGACAACCTTTTTAACGGATGGAGAGGTGTGCAGGAGGTGTGCAGAAGAACATTATATGAACTTTCCCCATAGGATAATATCTTAAATGTATATTAAATAAGTCAGGTATACAGCCTTGAAAGCAGAAATTAACCAGAAACATGGCCCATGTTCATTCTCACACTTTCCAAAAGAGAGGGAGTCCTGGCTCAAAGATGAGACACCAGTGGCAGATTGGGCAAACTGCATGCCCTTCATCTGATGAATGAATAAAAAAATGTATTATATATACATAACTGAATATTGTTCAGACATAAAAAAAATCCTTCCAATTGTGACAACATGGATAGACCTTGAGGGCTTTATGCTAAGTAAAGTCAGAGAGAGAAAGACAAATACTACATGATTTCACTTATGTATGGAATCTAAAATGTTGATGTAGAAACAGAAAAATGGTGATTTCAGGGGCTGGGGTTGGAGGAAATGAGAAGTTTGTCAACAGATACAAACTTCCAGTTATAACATGAGTAACTTCTGGGAATGTAATGTACAACAAGGTGACTATAGTTAACAATATTGTATTTTATACACGAAAAATGCTAAGAAGCAGATCTTAAAAGTTCTCACCACACAAAAAAGATAATTGTATGAGGTGATAGATGTGTCAACTAACCTTATTGTGATAATCATTTAACAAAACATATGTGTATCAAAGCATCATATTGTACACCTTAAACTTACATAATGTTATATGCTAATTGTATCTCAATAAACCTTGTGGTAGGAGGAGTAACTTTAAAATCAGACTTAACTTCTTTATTCTACATCCAAATCTCTATATCCTTCCAATTTTACCAAAGGCTTCAACAATTCTTTTAACTTGAGTCTGCATGAGGGAGAGAGCGACAATCTCCTAGAATTACTTGGGAACCTTACTGTGTGTTAACACATTTCCCAGAAATGGTTAGAAAATGAAATCTAGAGCTGGATAGAAAAAGCAATCACTAAAAGCATTTTTGTTAACACTTAACATTTAAAATTGAAAAATCAATTTTGCACTCTCAAAATAGATTCTGAGTAGCAGAGAGGAAAATGATAGGAAAGACAGACAAGGGCCAGTAAGGCTAGTGAGGAGGTTAAAACAAGATTTCAAGGCTTGGTAATAAGCACACAGAAGGTAGAAAACAATGTGTGAATAATTAACATCATTGAGGCTTCTTATGAATCAAGGTGGAGTATTATGAATTACTAACAATGATTATAAAAGTACCTCCTTTTATATATGTGAGGACTTTTCTACAGAAAACATTAAATCTTTACCATATTTTCTGAAACCATTCTCTCTACTTTAAGAATATTAAGTATATGGTAGGAAAAAATGAAAAAAATAAAGTACTCAAAATAAATGCATTGGACACAAATTGTGTAAATATTGACATGTTCATGCTTTGTAGAAATCAATAAAATGAAAACAGTATTTTGTTTTGCTCATGTACATAGCAGATATTTTTTAAATTAGTATAGGACAATTTAGCAAATGAACTCACTTAATGCTGGGTTAAACACAACTGGACAACAGCTTTGGAAAGCAACTTGACAGTAGAATTAATGAGGTCTGCACAATGGTCAGTAAGTTTCCCTGGAATTCTACCCTAAGGTTGAACAGAAAAAGGCTACTGACCAATATGTCTGTGCCACTTTCTGTAGTGGGAAGACAGACACTAGACTTGCCACTACTCTGGGAAGTATGGGTTAAAGTAACCACAGACATGGACACACACACTATTGTAACTTGTGATTATGATTATTTTTAAGTAAACACAAGTTGAAGAAACTAGAAGCAGAATGAAAAATTACAATATTGATAAAGTTTATATTTAAGTAATTTTCTTATTTGTATAGTCTACATTTTATATTAACAGTTTTTTAGATAGTATAAACAATGATTAACAAAGAAAATAAAATTTTCATATTGGTTATACCAGTATCTGATGTTTTTCGTCCTGCCCATCTCTTGTGAACATTCCCAATGTCCCTCTTAAGTTTTTGCAAACCTCAGGCCTAGGGAGAGAATAGACACCTGGGACCAGCCAAGAGCCCCAGCAGGAGAATAGAAATAAAAGTTTATAATCTGGTCCTGGGAGCTGAAGTGGGATAAGGAGTGAAGACTGCTCCCAAGGGGAGGTAATTAAAGATCCAGAGGGAGGGGCACAGGTTTTCCGTACAACTCTTGGGAAATAACTGGCTATTTTCAGCATCTGGATAAAGAGGTGAAGGACAAAGGAGAAAACAGTAAAGAGATCAAGGCCATGGCTCCCCCCTTGACTGTGAGCTAAATTCATCCAAGCATCCTGACAAAAGGTGGTCACTGTGTAAGAAACAAAGCCTAAACTCTGTGGACAGCACCCCAGTGGGTAAGTACATTCCAGAGATGGGACCAAAGTCATTGAAAACACTCTAATTTTCAGAAACTACATTCATCTTTAGTTCATCCAAGGCTTACCTTCTTCACAGTTCTAGTCAAAGGTTGAAAAAACAAGTTGATGATCATTTTGTCTGGATTATGAATCAAGTAAGAGGAGAAACCCCAGGATTTCTCCAGCACTTTGTTGCCTAGTGTTCTCCATACACAAGAAGAAAGATTGGACTATCCCACCTGATTAGGCTCTTGTCTTCTGCTCCAATCAGGCAAGCTCTTCTGAGAGGACAATTACAGGATAAGCAGGTTTCTCCAATTGATTATATCCATGTCTAAAGGTCTGTCTATTCATACAGCTGGAAAGAAGGATGTGGAGGCACTAAAGTCATATGGAAATAGCACTGTGTCCGTGTTCCGTGGAAGATGGTGAAGACTAGAGAGGAGGGGTCAATAAGGAAGAGAATACAATGCCTACTTCAGAGGCCAGGCATCCTAACATTTGACCTTCTGTGTGCATACACACACACACACACACACACACACACACACACACACTTATAAATAGTTCATTTAATACACGAAGCATCTCTAATGTAGCTATCACTCCCCTCATTTCCCAGACTGGGAAATAGGATAGAAAACCGAGGCCAAGAGATTGCACTCCCTAAGTCACACAGCCAGAAACAGTGAAGTTAGTGTTTGAACCTTAGTGGGTATTGCTTCTAATCCATGTTTATTTCATCATAATAAAACATCTCTCAGGAGCCTCACACCCACAATCACAAAGTTCTTCCAGGATTTGAAAGCATGTCACTCATGTCCAGGTAAGAATGCCCTTGTGTAGGCTGACACAGAAAAGATTTCTTTGAAATATTCTAGGAAAGTAACATAACTCAGGGGTCATGACTTACTTCAAACCACCATTCAAAAATCCAATTATCAGCTTGGGGGATTTATTTTTATACATATATTCACATTCTTTTTGTCCCAGCTTAAAACAATTTTATTGGTTAAACTGGACCTGGCACAAATACAAGTTGTAAGTCTGGGTTTCCCTCAATCCTATGAACATTGATTCTTTTATGCTGAGTAGCCACTACTTTGACCTACCCTGGCACTGAGCAATTAGGCTCTTTTTTGCTTTAAGATGGTGGTTCATAACAATAGTTTCAGGGAACACTTCAGACATTCTCCCTGTTATGAGATAAAATTGTATACTAATTCATGTTCCCCTTAAATTTTTGTCCCATCTCTACAATGCCTGAACTTTGAAAGCATCCTTAAAGATGTTCCATGAAACAGAGAAACAGAAAATAATTCCAATTTGCAGAATATAAATTTCTGGTCTACTCCCCATAGTGAACTGTAGAATCCAAGGAAAGGAAGCTATTGCTATGTGCCAAGAGTCTCTCTCATGCTTATTTTTTGTGCCTTATCCTTTGCAGATGATATCCTTTCCATTTTTCATAATAAAAGGACTTAGACTTTAAGAAGCTGAGGAACTTGCCCAAACACTGAGTAAGATCTAGAGTGGGAACACTTGTTTGGTAGATGGCAAAGCTGGTGCCCTGAGCTGGTACTAAGGTGCTGCCTCCCTGGACCCCTTTCCCTTCCCCATAGTATCCTGCAGATCCACAGGAACCTCCATTTGATCCCTGAGGAAGTGACTTCTTGCATGTTATCACCTACTGGCATATTAAAATACCCAATTCACAGAACTGTAAAGTCAGAGTTAATGTAAAAGAACACTTGCGAACCATTTTACATTTTTCTTTCCAACACCCAAAGCCTGACCCAGAAGTAAGAAAATGCACAAAAAAACTTAAAATTGTCTTGGAGCGTGAATGAGGAATCCATGGAGTTACACAAGGGCATTTCTTATGCTTATTTGTTGTGAAAATGTAATTGCTATTTATATTTTAGACAAGAATGTTTGAAATGTGCATGGGTTTATTTGAGACAATTGAGGAGAACTTAGTGACTACTAGCCACTTACTCTGGTATAAGCTAGAGATACCAAAAAAAGGTTTTGTAGAGGAGAGGTGATCTGGATGAGCCTTGAGAATGGGGGAAATTTTCTTGGATAAAAGTCAAGAAGGTGGTGAAACCACTCAGCAAAAAAACATGGCTATTTGAAGACAGGCACCATGGTGACAATAATCATAAGGAGTCTGAGACTTGAGTCTGCTGAGAATCTGATGGAAAACATGAGGATGTCAAGCCCAAGACAGGGTAGGAAGCGAATTAGGCCCTCAGATTCTGAACCCTGAGGATGCGAAGAAATAGGAGCTATTTCTGGAAACTTAGTGACAGGCACCTGAAAGACAGTAGAGCAAGAAGTTGGCCAAGTGTTGGCCACTGCTTTTGTGCTAACCTCTCTGTCTCTTCAAGCAATAGAAAACAGTCCACATGACTCTTTCACTGATCACAACCTTCTTGGTCTCTGTCAGTCCATTCTTTTTCATCATTAAAATCAGACAATGGGGCAAAGCATCCAGTGAAATGTGCTCATAAAAACATGCACCTCTACTTTTATCTACTCAAATTATGTATAATGCCCAGATTCTCAGAAAGTTTAATAGGGTCTGTCCTTATAGTAAAACTTTCTTAAGAAACTTTTTCCCTGTTCATCATCTTTTTAACCATGAAATCTGGGCAATCTTAAATAAGAGAACTTTTTCTTTGAGAAATTAGGTCCAGTGCCAAATATTGTTGGGGAAGTCAATTAGATTTGACAATATGATCAAACCAGTGTTAAACCTTTAGAGAAAAAGGAATTGTACTTGACTAATGTAAGGGGACAATTAACTAAGGAAAATGTTTTTGATTGGGTTTTAATAACTTGTAAGAGTATTTTTAAAGCTCTTAGCCATTTTTAAAAGACAGAATATACATACAAAGGTAAAAAAATGAAAGAAGGGTGTGTGTTTTACATTATAGTGTGTTTATAGATGACACGCATATATTTTAATGAACTTATATTCTGCCTCTTGTTATTCCCTCACTGACTGAGATATATAAACATTTTATCATGTAAATATATAGTTCTAAAATAATATAAACATATTCTAATTCATTGAATGGATGTTCTAGAATTTAAACAATGCTTTATTTTTGAACACATATTTCTTCCAACTTTTCATTATAATAAAAATCAATAATTACAAATAGCTAATCATTGCTATTGATGTTATAATGTTACTATATATACAGTGATAAGAGGAGTATATGCAGGCACTGGGCTAAACACATTACATGGACTTACATGTAATCATTGCTCATAGAACTTCTGCATATTTTTTCTTTTCCTTTAGAAAATGTTTCCCAAAGCAAAATTACTGTGTCAAAGGGAATGAACAATTTTTGGAACATCTATAATGGAGTAGGACAATTTAGCAGTAGACATTATGAGCATGCTTGTTTCTACATTTACCAGTGGGTATTTTCATGCTTAGTCTCTTTTATAAGATATGTAAAATGTCAATTTTCAAGAGGAAATTTATAATTCTTCTTTATTATAGGTCCCACCAGTTTCCCAGGATGGAAATAAGAACCAATAGTCTACAGTTTCCAGAGGCAAGCTCTCTCATAGAAGTAAAAATCTAAAAATTAGAGCTCCTATCTCTTGGATATTTCACACCCTCAGATATGTTCCTGTCTCATAATGCCTGCTTGGTGCCTACTTCTTTCTGGCTCACTGGCATCCCAGGCCTGGAGTCTCTGCACGTCTGGCTCTCCATCCCCTTCAGCTCCATGTACCTGGTGGCTGTGGTGGGGAACATCACCATCCTGGCTGTGGTAAAGGTGGAGCGCAGCCTGCATCAACCCATGTACTTCTTCCTGTGCATGTTGGCTGTCATTGACTTGGTTCTGTCAACTTCTACCGTGCCCAAACTGCTAGCCATCTTCTGGTTTGGTGCCCACAACATTGACTTAGATGCCTGCTTGACCCAGATGTTTTTCATCCACTGCTTTGCCACAGTAGAGTCAGGCATTTTCCTTGCCATGGCTTTTGATCGCTATGTGGCCATCTGTGACCCACTACATCATACTTCAGTGCTCACCCACACAATGGTGGGTCGTTTGGGGCTGGCTGCCCTCCTCCGGGGTATACTCTACATCGGACCCTTGCCCTTGATAATTCGCTTGAGGCTGTCCCTTTACCGGACCCAAATCATCGCCCACTCCTACTGTGAGCACATGGCTGTGGTCACCTTGGCATGTGGTGACACAACAGTCAATAATTTATATGGAATGGGAATTGGATTCCTAGTATTGATCCTGGATTCATTAGCCATCACTGCCTCATATGTGATGATTTTCAGGGCTGTAATGGGACTGGCCACCCCTGAAGCTAGACTTAAAACCCTAGGGACATGCAGTTGTCACATTTGTGCCATCCTTGTCTTCTACATCCCCATTGCTGTTTCCTCCCTTACTCACCGCTTTGGGCATCAGGTGCCTCCCCATATCCATATCCTTTTGGCCAACTTTTACCTCCTCATCCCACCCATCCTCAACCCAGTTGTCTATGCTGTCCGTACCAAACAGATTAGAGAGAGGCTTCTCCACATTCTTAAAGCAGAAGCTCAACCTAAGTGACTATTCTGCACCTATAGGGCATGTAGATATTTAGTTATGGCAAGAAAGGGCTCTGACTGGGGAAGCCAATGCAATAATATGCATACAGCTGGGTCTTACCTGAGTTTTGGAGATAAGGGCCTATGAGCAATGCAGAATATATTTTGTATGACCATGAATTTTCTGAAAATGGAGAAGGGAATATCTTAAATATCACTGTGGAGAGAAATCAGAGCAAACGTTTTTGTACTACAATATCCCTTTTCTTATTTGACTTAATCACATTAAGCACAATAGATACCAGCATGCAGATCACAGAAGTAGGATCATTTCTATTCTGACCTTTTCTGGTAAAGGATTTATAGTTTCTCTTTGGAGAATATTTTCAACAATTTCTAGAAGGTAAAATTATGCTCTAACACTTTCTTGAAAACCATTTAAAATTCTGTTAGTAAAGGCCTAGAAAAATTCAACTGTGTTGGCAAGTTTGTCCAATCCTTTTGACTTTCCCCAGAAAAGGCCTTTTGTTGAGGATGAAAGCCATATGAATATTAGAAATCTTAATCTAATGGGATCCTACTACCCATAAGAGTTAAAGTCCTCAAGCCAGATCATTTACCCATTTAAATAGAGAAATAAAAATGTAATATCCCCCACCTTCTCCTAGTAATAAAGTTAACTGGAAGCAGGGAGGAGGAGACAGAGGACATTTAGATTTCATTCCGGAGGCCCTGAATGGCATACATCAAGGGTAGCAGCCACACTGAAATAACAAAATGACAGGGAGAAGGTAACAGTGGGATTACTGACATGAAAGAGGTTAAGTAGAGAATAAAGGTAATGAGAACATGTAAAGATCCAGTGGCAGATACAAAGCTTGAAACAACTTCAGATCTTTGGTAAGTCCTTGCTTAATGTTTTTTATTTTGATATGATTTTACCCTTTTTATATTTATTGATCATAGCAATTTCATAATGAAATTATTATTCCAGGCTAGAAACCTACAGAAATTGTGGTAATACATGAAAAATGGAATGAATGAATCACTCCTAACTGTAGTTACTTAGAATTATGGTATGTCCATTTTAATTCTACAGTGCTTTTTTTTCTTTTTTCTCTATTTTTTATTTTTATTGTTGTTCAAGAACAGTTTTCTGCCTTTTCCACCCACCCCATCCCAACTCCCAGGCCTCCCCACCTCCCTCCTGTTTCCACCCCCCACCCTGTTATTGTCCACATGTCCTTTATACTTGTTCCTACAAACCCTTCCCCCTTTTCCCCTGAAATTCCCTCCCCTCTCCCTCTGGTCACCGTCAGCCTGTTCTCAATTTCAGTTCTAAAGTGTTTTAGACTTTAAAATGCACAGAAAACAGTACTTGAACAACAATTAAAATAAATTTTTTTTAAAAAATGCACATCTCACCTCCTTAGTTTGCAAACCATTACAAAATCTAAGAAAGCTAAGGTGACTTACCTTAGGTTCAAAATAAATTATCATAGTATTCTGAGAGTATAATCTAAAGAAGCCAATGATTAAGCCAGAGGCAAAATTCAAGCTTCATATTATATTAAAGAGAAAGGAAAACTTAGGATATCACAAACTCTTTTCTAAAGTTCAGCTAGTTTCAAATTTCTATTTTTTTATAATCCTATGCCTAAACCTAAGGTTGGCTGGATCTATATATGTTTCTCTATTGTTTTAGGGTAAAGGTTGCTCATTCACTTTATCAAGGGTCCTGGAGTCCAGTGCCAAACCCAAGTCCACTTATTGGGGAAAGGTTATATTGATGTATATAATTTTAGTGCCAAATGTAATCTACCTTCTGATTTTTATTAGTAGTTAATGAAAAGATTCTATAAGCCCCATAGCTAGAAGCTTATTTTACAGCATTAACTCCTGACCCTGGGCTTTGGAAAAAAAATAAAGAAAAATCCATTAGTGGCACCAATGCTGAGGGAAATGACAAGGAACTTTGGTCGTGGGATAGCTCTTTGGCATAATGCTCAAAATCCATTTATACTGTGTAAGCAGAGAGTGTATATGGAGATCCAGCTTTTAATTTGGATTTAGCACTAATCCTGAATGTAATTAACTTTCCAGCCAAATAACCTGAATCTCACAAGAAGGTGTTTCTTTCTAGAAATCTGCTGGGTCTACCATAGATCAAGGCCAAATGCCAGTCATCTCTGGCTCCTTCAGACAGCATGGAACGGGGTACAGAAGGGAAAATACCATCTGCCTGTATGCTCCTGCTCTGTCTAGGGACAACCATCGATGACAACACCCATGCCTATCAGACTCAGGGTGTGAACTTGGTTATAGTAGAGCATTTAATTGCCACTGTCAAATGTACTCCCGGCTGGGCTCTTTCATGGTGAAAGGGTTATCTCAGAACAGGGTGGAAGAGAATGTGCAGTGGTGAATGCAGTACGGGGACATGACAGAAGTCCAATGATTAAATCTCTCTCATTCAAAGCCAACATTTTGTTTCTCCTTCACACAATGTCTCTGCTCCTGTTTTATCACCCACCCCAAGGTGGGAGTAAAAGACACTGTCATCAGCCACTTTTGAGTCTGCAAGTCTTCATACAAATGTAAAGATTGGGGAAGTGTTAAGGGAGGAGACATTTTTATGGTTATTCGTAAAGGGTCACGTGGCACCAGTTGTATCAATGTTAGTTCTAATGATTTTCACATTTATACTATATTTATGTAATATTTAATATTAGGGGCAGCTGTATCATTTTTTTAAAATTCTATAAGTTTAAAACTAATTCTAAATAAAGTATTTAAAACATGAAAAAATGAACTTGGGCTCTGGAATTCCAATAAATGGCAGAGATGGAGCTGAACCAATAACAATGCAACTTCAGATGAATTGCACAATCTAAGTTTCATTTTCCTATTCTTAAAAATAAAAGTAATGATACTAAATTTTTATGGGTTTGTTATAAGAATATAAGACAATGAATCTAAAATGCCTACATAATGCCTGACACATAAAGAAAAAACAACTTGCCTCTTAAAAGTAACAGATGTTATTGTGTACTGAAAGGCCCAGGGGAGAATGATAAGGCAGGAGAGTAAATGGAACAAGTTTCTGGAAAAGCCAGAGAATGGCTGCAATTGTGCCTCACTCAGAAATGTACCATCCTCCACTCTAGAAAACTCTGCTCTTGGCTCCTCATATCAACAGAGTATTTCTTGCATTCTCCTTGACTTCCCAGCACCCTCTCAAGTACACGTGAAGCTTTTCAATTAGTGACACCCCAGTAGTCTTGTGACAGTAAAAGGCTAAACACCTCTAAGCATTTCATTGTATAACAAGTAGAAATTTTATAGTATAGACTTAGCTGTGCAAATATGTCATTGATTTAAGGGTTTGTTCTCTGTATCATTCACAATGGGGCTTAGAGTAAAAATAAAATCAAAGTGTTATAGAAGATAGCACTTTTAACCAAATCCAATCACTTAAATGTTTTTTTCTTAGTCCATTTCAACTTATAATTTAGTCTGATACAGACTTGAAAACTCCTGGGGGGGTTTTCCTATCTCTTCTTCCTTATGTTAGGTTTAAAACTGCAGTAGGGAGTGGGAGTGCTCTTGTAAGATTGTCACCATGACAGTCAGTCACATGAGAAAAGATTGTCTCCTGCTTGCTTGTACCTTGGCTGGCCTCTGACCCCAGAAACATCTTGTGTTGGTACTTTCTCACATTCCGACCTGTGGGAGATGGCTTCCTTCTACTCAATTCTCTGATACTATTGATTGAATGAGATCGCAGTTCCATCCCCACGTGACCCTGGCAGGCAGAGTTCACTCTGAATTTTTCTGATGCTTATCCCTTCATCCCAGCTATAAGAACCTGTGCTAACTGGCCAGAGTGATCACTCTTACTCTGTCTCAGCCAATCTCTTTATCTCTCTTGTGCCTCAGGAGTGCTTAGGATCCATTTCTACAGCACTCAGAGCTTTGAAAGCTTCTGATTAAGGAGTGCAAGACCTGATCCCAACTAATGCCCTTGCTCCTGCCAGACACAGAAGGCCTTTGTGCCTAATGTCATTTGAAGCCAGGAAGATAAACCTGTTCTTCCAGACCGGATACCTTTATAAATATTTTTTTCTTCTTTCTGGATCAAGCTTTTGAACTTAAATGCCAAGAATGCTGTGTCTTGCTAGAGGAGCATGGTAGAAGGCCCTGACTGCCCTAATACGCTTCTCTGACTGGATTCTAGAACTGAGAACTCTAGAATTGAAAATTCTATAATGGAGCTTGAGCAATGACTCTGCAGAAGATCTAGAAATGAAAGTCTAAGACCTGAGGGACCTATGTGTCTGGAAATGTTGCCTGATCAATGCAAATATCCCCTTTAGGGAATAATATGGCTGACCACTTGCTTTTGTCTTGAACAAAAAGGGAAAACAGTTCACTTGATTCAAGTCGAACAAACACCAGCCAAGCATACAATTTATGATATTACTTACAATTGTGAGCTGGTTGGGGATCTTTGCAAGGGCTCCTCCTTTTCAAGGAATACTTTCTGGTTCAATTCTGATTTGTTAAAGAGACTTGGGTGAGTATGAAAGTGATTGAGAGTGATACATAATCTTTCAAGAGATACATGTATTTCACTGTATGTTGCAAGCAGATAGATAGACAAATAGATACATGATGTAGATAAATAAACGGATGAATAGATGGGTATATTTTCACTTGGAGGAGTTAATGTTATTCTCAACTTGGATTGTCCTAGATGTCTTAGATGCATCTAATGTTGTAAGGTCATTGTACTATGTCATCTTAGTCAAGCTGGAACTGTTTCCCAGAATTCCTTTCCCTGTGTGGCTCCTAGTTAAGCCTGGACAGAAGATACATTTCTGTGAGATTAGAATGCAAAGTAGAACAGCAGCCATTGTCTCCTAAAGGGTGGTGTGGAGCACCAGGTGTTGCTAAAGCTTGTGCTTTTTGTCACCCATCTGTGGACTTATATTGTTGGCATAGGGTACAGCTAAGTCCACAATTTCTTCATCTCCTACAAAGCTCTTCCATTTCTCCAGATCCTGGGCCAGGTATGTGATCAGCTCCATGGGGAAAGGCAGCTCTTTCTGCCAGTCACCTGCATTGTAGAGGTTGGAGGCAGTGATGGATAGAGGTGGATTCTTGGCTTCCTTTGCATGTTCTAGTCCATCCTTGGGAGTTTACTGTTCACCCTTACTTTCCCTGTAACAAATCCATTATTCTATATAATGCTGAATGGTTTTGACTCCCTGATCAAACTATAACTGGCATATCAGGTTTCTTTCCCTATCCACCTTCATTCATTTAAAGGTAGGACAGAAAATCCATAGTCAGCACTACTCTCTTTACCTTTTTTGTGGAGACAGGACCTCACTTTGACCTTTTACTTCAATGATTTGTCTTTTTGCCCATAGGGCTAGGATAGCTCACTTCTAAAGATTTCTTTCCCCTCTCAGATTCAAAGTCAATGACAATGGAATTAGTCAGGGACCTTCTGTAATGATTCTCTTGTAGAGCTGAAGACCACAGAAAATTACTTCATTATTAACCTACCTGATAATAAATCATGTTTTAGATAGCTGTATTATGCACTAAAAATTTTACTGCACTTGGGCATCCTCATTCCTAATTTGACCCACCTCACTTCTGCTCTTCTGATGTGTTCAGGCATGGCTAGCTGCATAATCTCTGAAATGTAATTGAGTAGCAAATGTTGTGGAGTAAGGCTGCTTCTTTCCTTTCACCCAAGCATTCTCTACATAAGCACTGACATATTTTTCACTTATGAATTTAATATGTGTGCTGTTAGCCAAATTGGGGTCAGTTCTATTGTTTGTTTGGTGCACATAATCTTGAAGAAAGCTGAGGAGAAACAAATTTGTGTCAAGGCAAATGATCAAGGCATATATTCCAAGGAATGAGAGCTAAAGAGTCTCTAGTTTAATGTTCCTGAATAGCCCAGGGAGTCCAAAAGACAAAGAGATCAAGGACCCCAAAATAAAGGTGATTCTCATCTCTTTTTAAAATGACTTAATTTTTTATATTTTTTTAGTTATGAATATACATAAACATAGCCAAATGCATACACAGAAAAATATCAGGAGGGCTAAACTCCATGGGCTTTTCCATTTAATAACTTGAGATTCTTTTTGTCCCATCCTTACTGAAGTATAATTGATAAATAAAAAACTATAGATTTAAGGTATATGGCCCTGGCTGGTGTGGATCAGTGGACTGAGTGCTGGCCTGCAAACCAAAGGGTCACTGGTTTGATTTCCAGTCAGGGCACATGCCTGTGTTGCAGGCCAGGTCCCCCGTAGGGATACACGAGAGGCAACCACACATTGATGTTTCTCTCCCTCTCTTTCTCTAAAACATAAATAAATAAAATCTTTTTAAAAATTATATAGTTAAGGTATACAACTTGATGTTTTGATAGACATATACAGTGAAATAGCCACCATAATCAAGCTCATTAGAGCATTCATCACCTCACATAGTTGCCTTTTATTGTCTCATTTTTTTTAAAAAAAGTTGATGTTTCTGTAAGAATCACTGGACCACAGTACTTTTGGTACTTATTAATAAGCTGACACTGTGTCATGCATATCATATTAGTTCCTCAGTTACTGCTTAACCTCATGAGTAATGAAACAAGTAAAACTCCTCTAAAGTTCTAAAGTAGAAGCAAAGGTATTGATTTGCACTACCAAGTTAAAAATAGGTCCATCCAAATCCTGCCCATTCTAGAAGTTTTAGATCAAACACCAGAAAAGAGATTCTCCAACTTTTTGCAAGTGACCCCTTAAAGCAGTTTTTCAAAATCAAGTAGACATCTAGAATTATCAGAGTAAATAAATCTAAGTATACAGTTCCTAGACTACATTATCATTTTTCAATAAAACTGCTACATTAAAGTTTTAAATGTATTTAATGTTATAAAAATAATTTTATACCCATTGTTATCTTTTTAAAATAAGAACAAACTCTCCTTTAACAGTCATATATTATAGCATCTCTTTTTCTCTTTAAAATTGTAAAATTTGTCTTGGGGGTGGGAGAGAAGGTGGTTTATAGCCCCAGTGTCACAAGAGAAAAGCTTCAGAACATAAGAAGGGGACTCAAATGTAGGACAAACCACGTTCTCATAGAAGGTCTCAACACTACAATAACTCACCTACCAAAAATGACAGTAGGCATCATAAAAAGCTATGGTACATTTATACAGTGGAATATTATGCAGTTGTAAAAAGAAGGAACTCTTACCTTTTTCAATAGCATGGCTAGATCTGGAGATTATTATGCTAAGTGAAATAAGAAAGTCAGAGAAAGACATATACCATAGGATTTCACTTATATGTGGAATCTAATGAACAAAATAAACTGAAGAACAGAACCAGAGGCATGGATACATGGAACAAATGGACAGCTGTCAGAGGGAAGAGAGAGTAGAGGACTGGATAAAAAGGTAAAGACATTAGCCAAAGAACATACATACATAACCCATACACACAGACAACAGTGTGGTGATGGCCAGAGGGACGGGGTGGGGGCTGGGTGGAGGTGAACAAAGGGGAGAAGAAAAACATCTGTGATAGTGTCAACAATGTAAGTAAAGTTAACCAAAGAATATATATAAAAATATAGAAGTATCCAGTGCCCTAAAGTAATTTCAACACATATAACATTCAATCAAAAATTACCAAGAAAATATGTACAAGAACATCCAATCAAACCCAGTCAATAAAGATGCAGGTGATAAAATTTACATATAAAGATAGCGAACAATTATTATAAATGTATCCTATATGTTCAAGAGGCTAAAAGAAAGATTGAACAATAGAGGCATCACAAAGTATAAAACACCCAAATCAAACTTTCAGAGGTGAAAATTACAATATCTGAGATGAAGAACACAATGGGGGCATGCAAGTGGGAACAGACACAACACTGAGACAGAGCACCCTCAGCAAAAAACCACTTGAAATGATATTCAAGAACTTTGGGATATTTTTAGTGTTTGACAAATGTAGAGTGAAGCTTGCCTTTATGGTTTTGTTAATCTGTATTCTAAATCAGTGATCTGGCCATTTCTGAGCTATCAATGATCTGGGGCTCTCCTAGATAAAATAAGTGTCTGGGTCAGTCAAGAATCCATATATAGAGACATTGTTTGGGCAATTGAACTGAAAACTACTTAGGCTCTAGAAAATTCAAAACTAGCATGCAAGAATGGTAGACATTTTCATAATAAAGCTTAAATTATATAGAAATATTTTCTTATATTATTTATGTAATGATTAAACAAAAAAATCTAGAAACAATATGAAAATATTCTTATGAACCATATATTCCATTTAAGCACACAGTGTTAATGTAAGATAGTTATGAGAGTTCTTTCTTATCTATGGATAAAGTCGATGGTGCATAGTGTTTATTACATGGTAATTAAGGTTGTGTACTATTAGACTTCTTTGTGGGATAAAATCACTCTCTGTGGAGGGTATAAGTGTTACTAGAAAGCCAAGGTCATTCCCACACCAAATATAGGGACAAATAAGATCTTGCAGTCTGGAAATAATTATTTAATCCAATTTACTACATTCAATTTACTAATTAATGAACATAGACAGTTTCCAGAATGTATTGCAGAAAAATATACCCACAAAATCTTGCAGTACACAGCAATAAAATATATAGGTCATACTCTGCATCGTATACATTGGCTGAAATGGCTTTGCTGACTTCACATAAATTGTTAATGCATCTTCAGGTTGACTGGGAATCTGCTGATCCATGCTGGGCTAGGCTGTGAGGCTCTGCTTGAAGCTGCAAGTTGATAAGGCAACTTGTCTCCACTTTTTCCACATCCTCCTTAGACCAGGTATTAACCAGGCACAGTCTCATGGTATAGTGGAGTCAGAACACAACAAGCCCCTCTCCTCAAGCAAATTTCACTCTTCTGCTTGCACCATAGCTGCTAATACTACAATGACCAAAGAGGTAAGGTTGGCCAACCCCATAGTCCACATGTGGGTAAGTATATTCTGGGAAAGTATTTTTAAACAGTAATCTAATCTACAACACACACTGACCCATCAGTACTGAGAATTTGGGAAGGCTCAGAGAACAGAGTTACAGGCCCTTAGTTTATACCACTTCCTTCCTTTCCGCCCAATTACTCACTTCAACATCTGGAGGACTGAGATGCTTGAGAACTGTTGAGCGATCCATTGAAACCATCATCCACCACATGTGTCTATGAGGCAAGTTATGACATGTGCCCATAACACAGGCCTGGAGGGTCTGGAGCAGATTTGTCCGAGCCTATAAGCTTTTCCTCCTCATTTCTTAGAATTAAAGAAACTCCTTTTAACTAGTACTAAGGAAATAAAAAGGCCACAAATTTAAAAAAACAAAAACAGAAAACATGGTTGTATAAGTAGGACTTCATGAAAAAAGTATGTGTAAGAGCTTCTTTAAAAACTGACTGGAGTAATGTTCAGTTATAAGGGTTCATGGAAGGAGACAAATGATAAACAAACTGACATTCAGTGTCATTTTCAGGATATGATATAAAAAATAAAATAATGAATTTTCTTCTTTTTTATTTAAGTACTTAGAGTCTTGAACTGCCCTGAGACAAAGTGCAAGAAAGAACACAGTGGTTTACTGCAAACAAAACAGAATCACCTTGCTCTGTTCTATGAGCACTATGGGCCAGCTGTGGCTGTGCTCCAGGCTGTCAGTCAGACTCACACCTGCTCTATGTATCTTATGCATCATGGGTCTAGGTTGAAAAGAAAATTCTGACTGGAAACATTCTCATTCTTTTTTTTTTTGTCTTTATATTTATTTATTCATTTATTCAAGTATTTATTTTATTGTTGTTCAAGTACAGTTGCATGCATTTTCCCTCCACCACTCCCCCCACCCAAGCCATCCCCACCTCCCTCCCCTGATTCCACCCCCCTTGGTTTTGTTCATGTGTCCTTTATAGTTGTTCCTGAAAACCCTTCCCCCCTTTCCCCCATTATCCCCTCCCACCTCCTCTCTTCTGGTGACTGTCAAATTGTTCTTAATTTCAATGTCTCCGGTTATATTTTGCTGGCTTATTTGCTTTGTTAATTAGATTCCACTTAAAGGTGAGATCATACGGTATTTGTCTTTCACCACCTGGCCTATTTCACTCAGCACAATGTGCTTCAGTTCCATCCATGCTGTCCCAAAAGGGTAGGTGCTCCTTCTTGTAGCAGAGTTGAAAAGCGAGAGATACTGAGCCAGGTTACACACACACATTTTAAAATTTCTGATTATCCTGGCACATTTCAAAGTGACTCAAATTCCACTGGCCAAATATAATTTTTAAAAAGAAGAAAGTCACAGGAAGAATTAGCATTCGTACAGTGAGGAAACATCCCTGCAGCAGGAGAGGAATGAGATAGTAAATACCAGTGAACCGCAATAACCTATAACAACTACATATCGTCACTATTTTCTTCTTTAGCTTCAGAAGTCTCATCTCTAAAAGGGTAGGTATTTCCACAGTATAAAGCACAAAGATAGTATTCAGCTGTTTTATTCATTCACTCAACAAATATTACTAAGATCTTTTTTTAGAGACTAAAGACACATGCATGTGAAAATTTACATAATATAAATTTTTATCAAGTGATATCAGAAGACTCCTTTGTTAATTGTACAATAAAAGAACTGGCCATTCTATAGGTCAGAAAGGAACTGATTTAATGGAAGAAATAAGTCTCCTTAGAAAAGGAGCTGTCCAACAAACTATGAAGCTACTACAAAGGTTGTTAGTTAAAGAGTGGCAGAAGCTAGAGACCACTTATCAAAGGAGATATGAAATTAATTTCAGTACTATATGTGGTTTTTAGCCTTTGAGTGACACAGATACCGGCCCACAGTGTCCTTGGCGTTATGAATGAGACAAGATAAATTCACACAGACTACCGAGTCCTGAGTCCTGTGGAGGAAAATGGACAACACAGCTACTCTCCCAAGGGAAGAGCACCTCAGATCACCTTAGCCATTCCCTCAAGAGAGGAGTGTGCTGACCCTTGCTTTGACAAGCTTTCATTGGCTTTCTAATAGCGTACATCAAAGAAGGTTTTCATTCATTATGTTTAGGTTTGCTTTAGGTAATTACCTTTTACGGATAGCAACAGAGGGATGTTACTGATTACTTGTTACAGATTAGCATGGAAAAATGTTGCAAATGCAAGGGAATGATAAGAGTAACAGGTCTGGTTACACTTCAATCCTTGGGAGAATTAGCACAGACTTAAGGAAGTTACTTTAAAGATATGCAGCAAGTGCTTGCTGCCTGAACTCAGGGTGAGAAAGTTTTAGCAAGAGCAAGTCACAAAGCAGCCTAGGTAAAATGCAGGCCTGATTTCCCATGGGACAACTTCTTCACAGGTGTGGTCCTGTGTGCTGATTCACCCCCCACTGGTTTTCCAGATGGGGCTGAGCTAAATTTCCACATCGGGCAAAGTGGTTCCCTACATTTGGGTAACAAAATCTGGGGTTCAATTTCTCATTCATAGTCTGGATGAAGAGTTCAGCAGTCTCAGACAAGATTCCTACTGTTTTTCACTGATATGACAATAGCACTTTGGAATTTTCTTGTGAAGTGTCTTATGAAATATATAAAGGTCAAACTTCTGCTATCAGACAGACTATGGGACATACATAGACTATGGGACAAACTTCTACTATCAGACAGACTATTGGTGAACCAGTGAGATTAGGACTTCATTATTTTTATCAAACTGGAGAATTAACAAATATGGAGACTCTATAATTTTCCTACTTGAGAGCATTCCTCTGTTCCTTAACTCAGCACTCACTCAGTACTAGATTAGTGGGTAAGGAAAAACAATGCATCTACACAGACTTTTTCCAGAATAGGCTTAGCACATGATCACGAATCTGCCTGGTCTTCATACCATAAATTATGGGGTTGACCATGGGTGGGAAAAGAAGATAGAAAACAGCAAGGAGTATATGGACATGAGGGGCAGCCCGGCGAGCCACACGGTGCATGACTGAGGAGATGACGACAGGTGTGTAGGTGGACAAGATGGCACCTATGTGAGACACACATGTCCCAAAGGCCTTGTAGCGGGCCTCCTGAGAGGCAAGCTGTAGAACTGCACGAAGGATAAAGATATAAGACAGGATAACAAACAGAAGATCCAACACCACTATAAACATGGCCACTGCAATGCCATAGATATTGTTGAAGCGAGTGTCCCCACAAGCCAGCCTTACCACAGCCATGTGCTCACAATAGCAATGGGCAATCTCAGGGCCTCGGCAGTAGTGGAAGCGTCTGAGCAGAAAGGGGAGTGGAGTCACTAGTGTCACAGCCCGAATCATAGCAGCCATGCCAATCTTGGTGATAAGGGACCTGGTCAGGACCGAAGTGTAGTGCAGTGGCTTGCATATGGCCACATAGCGATCAAAAGCCATGGCCAGCAGCACTGCTGACTCCATGATGGAGAAGGAGTGGAGAAAGAACATCTGGACCAGACAGGCATGGAAGTTGATCTCCTGATCTCTGAACCAAAAAATCGCCAGCATTTTAGGCAGTGTTGAAGAAGAAAGGACTAGATCAATGGTTGCCAACATGGCCAGAAAGAGGTACATGGGCTCATGGAGGGTTGCATCAGCCTGAATAATGAAGAGTAGAGTGCAATTGCCTAGCAGAGCCAGAGTATAGGCAAAGCAGAAAGGAATGGAGACCCAGACATGCAGGTGCTCCAAACCTGGAATTCCTACCAACAAGAAGGCAGCTGGATGGGTTGAAGTAATATTGGAGGTTGACATGGCTTCTGGAAATTCTCCTTGTCAGTTTTTATGGGCCCCTTCACTTTCTGAGGTATGTACCTCATTAGGAGGAGTAGTTATTATTCTCATTGTTAGACCTTAAAAATAATCCATTATTAGGCCTCATAGACATTGAGAAGGATAATCCATGTTTTCTTCTCTCAAGGAATTTTTAATTTCTTTGACCAAACAGAATATTAAACATGATTAGGATTGATATCACAAGACAGCTTTCATACACAAATAAAGACAAGGTAGTGTTTTCTGTGTTCAAGGTGATGTCAAGAATATCCTGTTAAAAGTAGAGAAAGTATGTGTAAACAAATGCATTTCTTTAGAACATACATTGCTACCATTCTACCTGATAATCAAGCTAAACTCACAACCACAAAAGCCACTTTTCTATCCCTGAATCTTCTGCTTGGGTGACTAGATAAGTTGAATTAAACCTACAATTTCTAATGATCTTATTCATTTCACAATTGTATATTTTCTCTAGCACTACAGTAGCTAATATGGTTGCCACTGGCCACATGTGTCAATTTATATTTATTGAAATAAAATAAAAATGCAACTTGTCAGGTATCCCTAACACTTTATAAGTGCCCAATAGCCACATGTGACTAGTGATACCCAATTAGACCATTCAGGTACATAATGTTTTCTTCATTGTCAATAGCTCTACTGGAGAGAGCTATTCCAGGATGTATCTTCCAGGTTCTTTCCCTACCCACAAATCTCTATACATACAGCCCTGCTTTCAGCTTACTGAGAAAATGTAGAGCCTCTCCCTCTGAATCTCTTCCATCTAAATTCAGTTTTAGCTCCCTATTCATGTGGCTTTCCCTCCAGGCATCCTCCAGGTCCCTCCTTTTCATTTCAGGCAAACTCTTCCATATTCAGCAAGACTGATATCTGACTTTCATGATAAATGCCCTCCATTCTTAATCATTTACCTTTTCCTCTTCTCTTGTTCATTTTTCTCTTCTTTCAAATCCTTAAACATTGAAGTTGCCCAGTTTTTACACAGCTATTTGTTTCTTATAGAATCCAGTTAATGTGGTTTTTACAAGCATTGTGTAAAATAACATATTTAGAACATTTGCTATATCACTGAATAAAGTAAGTACTGAAAAATCTTGGTCTCTTTTCAATATAAGAAAATTAAGTTTTTGAAAATCTAATATCTCTAAGATGTCAGATTTGATAGTGTTAGGCAATTGAGTATGGGTTCTAACTTTCTCCAATTCCATGCCCTAAATAACTACACTTTATTGCTTCCATCTAAATGGCTTATAAGCAACAACATCAACATAACCAAATTGAAAAATGACTTCTTTCCATGTGGTATAGAAACATTTTAGAATGTAAGGGTCTTGTATCAAATCACAGCTGCCGTTTATACAAGTTGTATGAATTTACACAATCACTTATCTCTAAGACAATTTTCTTCTCTGTAAGTGGGGAGGAGAAAGGCCCTATGTTTATGGGATGTTCTGTGGAGAGATTACGTATAATCTTCTTTTATGTATAAAAAATTATGTGTAATTCTTTAGTGTTTTCAGAGCCTTATATGTCATTCATATCTCTTCTTTCATAGAATTACACTTTTAAACAAAATCATTATGTTGACTAATATTGTCCCTCCTATCTCATATCCTACTCCTTCTATTACTTCAAATCTCTGTTTCTCTTCACAGAAAACATCTAGAAATGTTTCTATTCAATCTCAACTCTCTCATATATCCTTTGGTAATGGGACATTGTAATCTGAATTCATTCCCATTACTTCCCTGACACTTCTTACACTAGGACCAACAATGACCTCTCTAATGATGGTGCCATTGTAATCTACCTGCGTCCATGCAACTCAACCTCTCAGCAACTCATATCTGAATTGACAGTTCTCTCCTTTTGAAACCTTCTTTTCTCTTGACTACAATGACACGATCATTTCATATCTCCTTAGCTTTTCATGTTGTTCACCTGTATCTGTCCTACTTCTAACTATGGAATTTCTTCAGGGCTCTATATTTAGCTTTGTTCAATTTTATATTCACAAAATATTTAGTAAATATATTCAGTACATTTATTGAAAAGGTTATACTTTTACTAAATATTAAATATAAATGTGCAAATAAAATAGATTAATGCCTTAGTGAACAGATTTTCTTAATGTTTGAGATGGATAATAAAATAATTTACATAGTAGTTTTAAAAAAAGGTAATGAGAATTGGACATCTGGGATTTAGAAGAAGGGAAAGTTAGAAATGTTTTAAAAGAAATTGGTGTAGGCTTCACCGGGTAGGAAATTAGAGCAAAGATTGAACAAGGTGAGAAAATATGTTAGCTCCATTCCATTAAAAGTCAGAACCTTGGATTCCCTGAAAGTGTTTATGGGGAAGATTATAATAGGAAGTAAGGTAGGATGAAAGAGTAGAACAGTAACACAATCACATCCAAAGCTGCATTTCAAGCTGGATAATGTGAGATCAATGCTGCATGATTAAGAAGTACAAACTGGTGGTTACAGAATAGTCACAGAGATGTAAATTATAGCATAAGGAATATACTCAATTATATTGTAATCACTATGTATGGGGCCAGATGTCTAGTTAAACATTGGGATGGGGGGAACCACTCTGTAAAGTACGTGATTTTCTAACCACTATGCTGTATAGCTAGATCTAATAGAGAACAATTTTGAATATAAACTGTAATTGAAAAATTCTAAAAACAATATCACACAGAAAGCAACTGAATAATTGTCTGCTCAAGCAAGATACAAAAAGGAGGTATTTATCCACTGGTTTCCTGCCTACCTTCCATCAAAGGTGAACCCAAAGTATTAATTTCCTCAGACTCACAGATTCATACATGTTCCATAATAGCTAAACTGTCTCTATCGGTGCCCATGCAATGGAACAGAGAAACCCAGAGGCAGGGTGCTGCTGAGTTTAGTGCAATCAAGCTATACTTGCACTCAAGTGGTTACCGCAGCAATGGCAAGAACAAAAAAGTGAGTGAGAAGAAAGTGAGAGAGGCGTAAAAGATAGAGCATATAGGGAATTACCTCTGGGTGAAGAACTCTAGACAAACGGAACAGTCAGAACAAATACTCGAAGAGAGTAATATCGTTAACATTCAAAAATCAGCTATGATGCCCGTGTAGCTAAAGGATTGGAATGAATGCAACATTTATAGGGTTCATAAAGGTGGGGCCAGATCACACAGGGCCTGGTAGGCCTTTGTGGGAAATTTGCAAAACTTTCTCATTTCTCTCACAAAGACATTTTATGAGCTAAGGAACATATTTGACAATTTTTAAGTTTCCTCTGCTTCCTATCATGAGAATAACATGAAAGGGTAAGGGTAAAAAAAAAGAAAAGAAAAACAGGCTCTGGAGGCATTGACAGTAATAAGGGAGAACACTGGCTAAGAACCAAGGTGGTGGCAGTGTAGGTGGTGGAAGCAATCAGATTTGAGATATATTTGAGAAAAGTGCCATGGGATCTTTTTTGACAAATTAAATGTAGATCATAAGAGAAAAGGCAGTCAAAATAGCACCAAATTTTTTATATTAAGCAGCTAAAAGGAGCTGCTCCAGTTTCTATCTTACCACAAACACCCCACACATTATGAAGTAAAGGCACTTGGAATGAAGGGACTAGCTCATTCGCTTCCAGCATCTAGCATACACATTGTGTTGACTATTTCACCAGATGAAGAATGAACAACCAGAATGGAAATTGTGTTCTCACTAAGTTTGCAAGATCTCCCTACAGGGTCCAATAGCTGCTTGTTATCTTCCAGTTTAACACTCAACCAAAATAGAAGTTCAAAGAAAGCCCAACCACTTTGATTACCTGCATCAGAATAAAATCTTCTCATTGGAAAGAATTTTTCCATGTCCTACTAATATACCTTCATCTGTGCCAGGAACAAGTATTTTGGCTTTGTAGGGAACAATTCCAGTTTCAGCAGAGCGTTTTTGTTTTCCCGAGTATACTGTCAATGCCAAGAATAGTGCCCGCTACATAATAGTCTATAAATGACTGTGAATGATCTCACATACCTGTTGCAGCTTCATCCTCAGTCAATATGCATTTGTCAACAAAAATGAACATATCTTATTTTGCTTCCAAGCCCCTACCTCTCCCTGACTTGTTCTCCCTACCTTCTGAATGTAAGTGACCACCCTGTGACCTATCCACCCTTCCTCACACAAATAAAAAGTTATCTCTTCTGCCCAACTTCTACCCCAAACACAGAGTGTCCAACACTGCATGGCTCTTACTTCTGTTGAAGCTCATCAAAAATATACTCTTCCCAGAATAAGGATCTCAGAGAATGTAAGGGAGTAGGTAGAGCGAGCCTTTCTCACCAAACATCCAGAATGCCAGAACTTGCTTTGTAGTGAATGTTTCAAACTGCCTGTGCTCTGTTTCAGAAGCCAAACTGTCCCCACGAGATCATAGGACTCATCTATTTCTTTATTATTTCCAAAAGTGCTTACATGGGTCTCCAGGCACAGAAAGTACTCAGTTAATACTAGCACTACTTTGTAGTCTATACCTATATCATAAGACAGTATCAGAAAGATAATTTGAATGATTATGATCCACAGACAGGAAAATAGTCACTCACCTAAGGTCCTTCAAGGATGTGGCTTGTGGAAGAAGAACCTATAAGAAATGTATTCCTTACCTCTCCCTGCATCTTCCTAGTTCAGGCCTCATTTTCTCTCTCCTGACTACTGCAGAAGCTTCCTATATGGCACAAGGATACTGGTGGGGTGGGGGAAGAAATGATAGGTGAGAAGTGACAGTATTCAAGATGGAATAAAATCAGCTAAAACTTTTTGAAGGTGAACCAGTGTTTGGCATAGAAAGAAAACAAAAATCCTCTGTAGTGGAGGGAGTGTCTGGAGTTTGTAGACAAAGCATTTGAGTTGGACTGTCAAGACTTATGCTCCCTCAATTGAGGGGCCAAAATAAAGGCAATAACGAAATAGGGAGCAGGCATGGAGTTGATGCCTAAGACCAAGACTGGGTGTGGAAGGTAATTAAGAGTGCCCCGTACTCTCCCACTCACAAGACCTGTGTCACTTCCTTCCTGTGTCTGCTAGTTCAGCTCTGACCACAGCCTTTTGTCTGAGGTAGAATTCTTGGCCCTGTCCTTCTGCTTCAAAACAACATCAGTGGGAGGAGTCTGGGAAGGAGAAAGCTAGGAAGGAGGCAGCTGGCTTTATTTTCACAAACCTCTGCTCCTCTCCCAAAAGGATGTGGAAGCAGACACTGCTGTACCTGCTTAGGCCCTTGGGGACTCATGGAAGACTCTGGCCTCCTCTCTGGGTGTTGACACAAGGGGTCTCCCTAGAGCCAGGGCTTCACCTCTTGGGTTCTCTGAAGTCCATGCCCTCCCCATGTTTAGTAGCACTTCGTCATGCCTCCCAAGAATCATTACTTGTTCCTCAAGAGCTGTGAGCACTTGAGGTGGTGCCTGCTTGTACCTTGGTCTTTGATGTGCCTCTTCAGACTCCTACCCCACCTTGCAGTGTCTCCTAAGGAATACAGTCTCATTACAATGTTGGGAACTGCCCTGCCTGGTATCAGAAGCTGTAACCCCCGCCAAGGCTAAGGCTGAGGAAACGACCTTGGAACCGTAAGCTACCAAGGAGACAAAAGCTTATCTCCCTGGCAGGAGTGCCACTTCTGCTCCTTTTTACTTCAACCTGCCTGGTCCCCAATGCTTGGTCAGTTAGCCAATGATGGGTAAGATTCCCCAAGGGGGCAACGACCTAAGACAGGCACGATCACGTGGGAGGCCCCCAAGGAAGGACTTTGGGGGCTACGGCAAAAGGAGGTGATGGACTCTAACCCCTCAGCTTTGACAAAGCCTGCGTGCTCATAGTCTGTGAGAAAATCTCCTTATCTCTTGGTTGCCGTACGTCCCTTGCTCCACCTAAGCCTGAAACAATGATAGAGGGTGGTGGTGCCCTGTGCTGGAAAGGGTGGGTTCCCCAGGCAATCAGGCCTAAGAAAGAATATGTAAAATCCTGTGAAACCTGCTTTGTTTAGAATGCTCTCAGTTGAATGAGAAGGGTCCAAGGAAGTAACTTTGTTCCTTAAAGTCTTTTTCAGCTCTTTGATGCCCACTCAAAATAAGCCCTCAGACTTCCTTGTTGTCTATTGTTTGATACTTTCTTCCAGGCAATGAGTAATGAGCTTTACCTGAATTCTTATGCAAATGAACCCAATAAAAGCCTACTGGGACAGGAGAATGGGGCTGTCTCCCCTAGGGCACTCTCCCCTAAGGAGAGTGGCCCGACGCTCCCCACTAGAGAGAGTGGCCATTTTGTCCCTATTTCTCCACAGGACACGGTTGTTTCTGTGTATGTTTTTCTCATGTTTCGACGAGCCATCTGCAGCATTCCATGGTCACTGCTGGCCAGTGGCCGAGACATTACAACATGTAGACTGTAACCAAGTCCTATCTGATATGACATGGAAGGGCAAGAACTCCAGCCTCACAGGTCAAGATCATCTATTAGGATTTATTATGTTGGCCTGAGCTGACATTGATTTCCAGCTTGCGACTTTGGAATGGCAGTTCTCTGGTCATGCTGTTTCTTATATCTAAAGTAAAGATAGTTCCACATTTTCCTAGTTTAAAGGGTGAAAGTAAAATCCAATTATGTAATTGAAAAAGCCACTATTAACGTAAGTATTTATCAACAATGACCAACCATCTATAAATAATAAAGGTCCATCTTCCTTCCTACAGTTCCCTCTAATTCCTGCTTTTTATGAAGCCCTGATTTTTGCCAAACTCCCCTGATTTTTGCATGCTCTAATTCACCATAATTTTTTATTAAGTAATTTGAGGTCCATGTACTTCAGTCACACCCACTCCCTTCCCACGGTGGTACCCTGACCCTAACTTTATCTTTTCTTACTAACCTTCAGAGGTAGTTGATTCAGGGACACCCTATCCTCTCACTCCTATGATATATCCAACCTCCTGGGATGTTAAGATAAAGTGTAATTCCTATATAATAGATATAATGTTGACCCTAAATTAACCAAGCACAGTTAGGCCAAAAGGATACAAGCTATGTGAAGAGCTCCTCATCAAAAAATTAAGAGGCAAAAATTGTTGTTGGGTAAAAGCTAGACAAAGGAAAATTAGCCTTAGGTTGAAAGGAAGCTCATGATGAAGCAGAGAACACACTGTTAAATTATAAACAGCATGATACTCATAGGAACCAAGAATCTAGGCCACATCCAGCATGGTGGATAGTATAAGTTTTATAGAGTGAGTACAGCTTGAAGTCAGAGCATTCAGGAAAATAGCCACATAAAGGAGGCAGAGTTTGAGGGCACAAATACTTTACTTTGCCCCTGACTCCATTCTGAGGGGATAAAGCCTGATGTCACAGGACCAGGGATAAGAAGCACATGGAGTGGGCAGTGACCATGGCTTATATAACTGAGCTAGAGATAAATTTTAGAATATTAGAACATTTAGAATTATTAGACTATTTGTATTATAACTTCATTACAATTCTATTTTTGTCTTTCTACATTTTGTGCATCAATATCCATATATATTTATCCACATATTTAACTTTTTGGTGCCTTTCTGTCCCTCCTACATTTCTATATATCTATTTGGATTATTTTCCTTCCACCTGAAGGAACTACTTTTAGTTTTTCTTCTAGTGCAGACTTAATAGTGACATACTCCGTCAGTCAGAGAAAGAGAAATACCTTATGTCACTCATATGTGAGATCTAATGAACAAAATAAACTGAAAAACAAAATAAAACCAGAGGCATGGACACATGGAACAAACTGACAGATCTCAGAGGGGAGAGGGGAGGGGGACTGGAAGAGATCTGCCGAAGAACATATATGCATTTATGCATAGCCCATGGATGCAGGCAACAGTGTGGTGAAGGCCAGGGAGGGGGCAATGGGTGGAGGAAGGCAAAAGGGGTATAATGGGTGACATCTATAATAATGTCAACAATAAAAATAAATAAATTTTAAAAGAATAAGAATTGTCTATAAACAAACTCATTCAGTCATCTTCAATCATGAAAGATATTTTTCCTTGGAATAGAATTCTAGAGCCCTTTCTCTTCTTTCTCCCATTTAGAGCTATTATTCAATCATATTCTGCCTTCCCTTATTTTTGTTGAATAAATTGCAGGGGTTACTTTTGGTCCCAAGAACTTAATAATTTTAACATGCTCTCCACACCCACAGGGGCTTTTTGCTGTTAGCTGAATTTTATGATTACACAGGAGCTACGGGTCATGCAAAGATTCTTAATTTTTCTCAGAATAAAGACCAGAGTCTTGAGCAGAGAATTGGCAAGACTTTATAGTTTTAAAACATTTCCTCTGATTTCTATGATGAGAACAGCAATAGGAGGTGCAGGTAGCAGCAGGGAGACAATTTTCGAAGTATTGCAGTAATGCAGAGAAGGGAAGATGTTGTCTCATAATCAAGGTGGTAGCCATGTATGTGGTGAGAAGTAATCAGATTGTGTATGTATTCATAAAAAACTACCAATGAGATTTCTTTAAAAGTTACATGTGATGTGTGAGAGAATAGATTCAGTGATAACCCTAAGACTTCAGGTTTGAGCAGCAGGAGGGAAGGAAAGCACTGAGAGACCACTGAACAGAACAGGGTCCTACATGGAAGTACTCTTCCTACTAATTCAGGGATGGTATGCGGCTATACAGCCTCATTTGCAGTTTTGAAGATGCCTGGTAATAGATGATGGGAAATATTGTAATAAAGCCCAGATGACTACACCAAGTTTATTTTTCATAATCTCATCTCCCATGCACAAGAATAAATTTTACATGTTTATAGGCTGCTTATACTTTTTATTCATGCTTTGTGCACTCAGATGAGCAAATATAGATGTTAACTTCCCTATTATTGTTTGTAACTATTCTGTGTTATTATTCTGGTGTTATATGTGTTACCTGGCTGTGGGATCCTTATAATATTAGACTTGTACTTAGAAACAAAGTCACTCTTTCTTCACTGGGAACGGATATGACCTGAAGGCTGGTAACATTCCTTGTGTAAGCCCTCAGAAGGATAAGCAGACCTTTGTTTTAGAAAATAGCTTATTTAAGACACATGATTCTCTGTTTACTTGTGTTATTAGTATTTGCTATTATTTTTAAGCTTTTCACCTGTCTCAACTATGCTCAGAAAAAAACAAACAAGGGGTGTTGACCACATGGGATATAAAGGTAAAATATCACTGGGGGGTGGTTGTGTGTATATGTATAGAGAGAATTATGAGAGCAAAGATGGGAACGGCCACAAGTAGGTTCTTACTGCACCCTTCCCTTTTCAACACCTTCCTACCTTCCATACCCCATCTGACATGGGTTTGGAGAGCCTGTTTCAAAGTTAAAAAACATAGGCAGATAACCCTGGCCAGTGTGGCTCAGTTGGTTGGAGTGTCGTCCTGTAAACTGAAAGGTGGCAGGTTCAATTCAATTCCTTATCAGGGTACATGTCTAGTTTGTGTGTTCAGTCCCCAGCTGGGGCACATACGAGAGGCAATTGATTGATGCTTCTCTCTCACATCAATGTTTCTCTCTCTCCCTCCTTTCCCCTCTCTCTAAAATTAATAAGCATGTCCTCAGGTGAGGATTTAAAAAAAAAAAACAGAAAGAGGATTACAATAGATAATGAAATAGATATACAAATCTGTATGGTTTTGTTAACCAATGTCACCCCATTTAAATAAACAATTTAAAAAAAGAAATAAACACACATAATTCTTAAACAGTAGTCTCTGAAGAAACCAAGAGGTCACAAGATAAAAGTACAGGAATGCACTAGGTAACTTAAATGAGAGACATTTATTTTTTCACAATTTTGGAAGCTACAAGTTCAAGTTAAGGTGACAGCAGGGTTGGTTTCTTCTGAAGCTTCTCTCCTTAGCTTCTACATGGCACTCTTTTCCCTGTGTCTTCACAGGGTCTTCCCACTGTATGTGTCTATGTCCAAATTTTCTCTTCCTATAAGGATTAGAAGCCATCCTATTGACCTCATTTTAACTTAATTACCTCCTTAAAGAGCCTATGTGAGGCTCTGGGAATTATGACTTCAATGGATAAACTGAGGGGGGTGGGATGCAATTCAGCTCACAAAGATCTGCTTTCTGGCCTCTTATAATGCACATCCTTCTCACACAAAAACACATTCATACCATCCTAACAGCCCCCAAAATCTTAACTCATTCCATCCTCAACCCTGAATATAAAATTCCATTTAAATTTCATTTAGTCATTTATGGGTAAGGCTCAAGGCATTGGTAAATTGTGACAATAGAGAATTGTAACCCACCCCACCATTCTTTTGATATTGTTTCTGTAAATGGTGATTCTGACTAGTATGTAGCTTATAGATAAACAGCATGTTTGTATAAGAATCCTGGGAACTAACTTCAAAATACAGATACTCCAAACTCCAGGCATCTTGGCTCCAGGAGATTTTCTGACCTTCAACTGTAAAACCAGGATGACATGAAGCTGGGGTGACATGGAGCCAGTATGACAAAAAGTCATAGGATGACTAAACCAGGCTCATGCACATCGGACTATCACTTGCCTTATTGGAATGGACTATACTAGTCTTCACATAAGAAACTTTTCAATCCCCTCACTTAACCTCTTTTTCTGTTCTCCTCTCCCTCCTTATAAAAACCTCTGCCTCCATTGAGATGTAGAGATGGGCTTTGAGAAGTGAGTTCCCCATCCTCCCTGGAGATGGGCTTAGAGACATGGATCCCCCATCTTCCAGATGGCCAGCATCTGAAAATAAACTGCTTTCCTTTACATCAGCACCTGTTTCAAGTATTGGCTTTCATAGTAGCAGGCAGCCAGACCTGCGTTTTGGTTGCAGTATGAGTCATCCTTAGGCAAAATTCCTCTTCAGCTGTGAACCTGTGAAACCAATTGTGTTATCTGCTTCCAAAATACAGTGGGGCACAGGCATAGCATAGACACCCCCATTCCAAAATGAAGAAACCAGAAAGAAAATTTACAATGGTGTTATGAGTCACAAACAAACATGAAACCTAGCAGGGTAAATTACATTTGATTTTAAGGCTCTACAATATTCCTTTTTGGCTTGATTATCTGCCTACTAGGACTGAAAAGGCCTAATAATGTCGTGGCTCTGACCCACCAATCCTGGTTGCAACCCTGACAACTCAGTCCTGGGTGGGGATTTCCAACCCTTGGTCCTTGGACGGGGCAACCTGACCTCCTGAAAGGAAGGATATGCCCTGCCCTTTGAAACTGAGGAGAGACAGCTGCACCCATGGGTCTGTGCTCTTTGGGCCTGTAGTGGCAATGGCATCCCTATAAACTTCTGAATCATCTTGGTATTGTTCTTCCCTTTTCTTGAAGAATGAATTCATGTTCACAGCCAAATAGCTCCATTGGCCGATCAATTCTATAGAATCCCAGAAGTCTAACAGCTTTCCGTCATTTCACCTCAGCTCCATCACCTTCAGCCCAAGCTGGCAGCACTTCTAGCATATAATTCTCATAAATGTTGTTGACCAGCCATGTAATTCATGGAGGCCCAAGTAATCAGACATGGGGTTCCCCCACAGGTTTTTCATGTATAAATATCTCTATTCCTGACTTCTGCTGAAATGGCTATTTGAATAAATAAGTCATAAACCTAATCTTTTTAAAGAAATGGTTGTCCAGCCATAACTTTAGATGTTTTCTACTAAATATATATATTTTTTATTTTTTACAATCCAAATAAGCTAATAATTTTTCAAACATTTAAGTTCTGGGTTGTTTGTTTGTTTGTTTAACAAATCATTCTTCAATCTCTCTCTCCTCTTTTTACTATACACAGCAAGGTAAAATCAGGCCATACCTTAAAGACTTTATTTAGAAATATCCTCAGCTAAATATCTAAGTTCATCACTTACAAGTTCTACTTTCCACAAAACTTTAGACCCAATTCAGTCAAGTTCTTTGCCACTTTATAACAAGAATTACATTTCTCCAGTTACTAATAGCATATTCCTTTTTTCTGTCTGCAACCTCATCAGAAGAGCCTTTATTGTTCATATTCTACCAATATTCTGTTCACAGTGATATAGGTATTTTCTAAAAATATAAAAGCTTTCTATATAGTTTCCTTTTCTTTCTGGCCTGAACAAAAAATGCCTTTAATTCTATATTTTTAACCAAAAATCACTTTGAGATACTCTAGGCTTTTTCTAACATATACTTCAAAAATTTTCCAGCCTCTATTTCCCGCTTCCAAGTGTGCTTCCAGATTTTTAGGTATTTGTTACAACAGCAGCTAACTTAGAGCTGCACCATCTCCCCAAAATAGGGAGAGTTTAGTCAGGGGCTGAACACCACCTGGCAGAATGACTAAGAAAGGGTTCCTGCATCACATGAAGTGTTGGTCCTCACATAGGTCCTGACTGAATAATTAACCAAATTCCCGACAACTCGGATTCTCAGTCTTCTCTTAAGTGAATAAACTTGCAAGCACCTTTATGTCTTTAGGTGATATCACTGAAAGGAAAGTGGGTGAAGTCTTTGTCAAGCTCATGATAAGAGTGAAGACTCTGAGAAAATAGCAAAATCAACAGTTTTCAGTGCAGAGGATTCAGACCATTGAGTCCTGATGAGACCAGGGATACTAGTGATCATTTACTTTTTTCATTACACCAGGAAAGAACTAAATATAGACACTCTGACAGCCCCCCCCACTTCCTAACACATTCTCACCCCCACTCCAGCATTCAACCAGCACCACTTTTTCTCCACCTGTTTCTCACTCTCCATTTATTCATTCTTTCTCAGGAATAGTCCTAAGACTCTCTCACGAATCTGCTTGGTTTTGACCCCATAGATAATGGGATTGACCATGGGTGGGAAGAGCAGATAAAAATTGGCAAGGAGAATGTGCACATGTGGGGAAGCCCGGCGAGCCACACGGTGCATGACTGAGGAGATGACGACAGGTGTGTAGAAAGCCAAGATAGCACCTATATGAGACACACATGTCCCAAAGGCCTTGTAGCGGGCCTCCTGAGAGGCAAGCTGTAGAACTGCACGAAGGATAAAGATATAAGACAGGATAACAAACAGCAGATCCAACACCACTATAAACATGGCCACTGCAATGCCATAGATATTGTTGAAGCGAGTGTCCCCACAAGCCAGCCTTACCACAGCCATGTGCTCACAATAGCAATGGGCAATCTCAGGGCCTCGGCAGTAGTGGAAGCGTCTGAGCAGAAAGGGAAGTGGAGTCACTAGTGTCACAGCCCGAATCATAGCAGCCATACCAATCTTGGTGATAAGGGACCTGGTCAGGACCGAAGTGTAGTGCAGTGGCTTGCAGATGGCCACATAGCGATCAAAAGCCATGGCCAGCAGCACTGCTGACTCCATGGTGGAGAAGGAGTGGAGAAAGAACATCTGGACCAGACAGGCATGGAAGTTGATCTCCTGATCTCTGAACCAAAAAATCGCCAGCATTTTAGGCAGTGTTGAAGAAGAAAGGACTAGATCAATGGTTGCCAACATGGCCAGAAAGAGGTACATGGGCTCATGGAGGGCTGCATCAACATGGATGATGAAGAGGAGGATGCAGTTGCCAAGCAGAGCCAGAGTATAGGCTGAGCAGAAGGGAATGGAGATCCAGATATGTAGGTGCTCCAGGCCCGGGATTCCCATCAACAAGAAGGCAGCTGGATGAGTTGAGGTGATATTGAAGGTTAACATGGCCACTGGATTTTTTCTCTCTGTTTTCTACTTTTACAGGGCCCTTCCAGAGTATATCAAGTGTTGGCTGAATTACATTGCTCATGCTCAAACTCACATGGGAAGATTAGCCCTTGATCCCATTTCTAGACCTTAACAGAAATTAGAAAATTATTCTAATATACATTGCCAAACATTATACATGATCTCTGCCCTCAAGTTACTTATAAAATCATTGGGTGATCAGGACTTTAAATAACAATAGAGCTAGTATCACAAGGGAGCCTTCATTAAGCAATTGAGTGGATGAAGAGCTTTCTGTGGTCTTCATATAGTAAAGAACACCTTTATAGAAAATGTAGATTCCTGCCTAACTCAAATCTAACCCCAAAACATTCACTGTCTTCCTATTTCCTCCAAACTCAGGCTACACTTCTAGTTATGAAAGAAGAGCATCTGTCCCAAAATGCTAAGTTTGGCTGTATAACTAGTAATTAAGCATAGCATCTTCTAATAATTCAGTTTCCTCCAGGGTCTATTGATTTTCTACAACAGAGTTTCCATTAGTCCTTATTTGACACTCAGAAATCACACCACCAAGCCCTACCTCTAGCTAACTGGAGAACATGAGTTCTATTGTTGTTTCCCTCACCTAACTTTAGTTTAGATCCCATATCTGCATGCTCCTACCTTCACCTACTTTCCTCCACAGCACTCATGACATTCAAAAAAAGTGATAATCTACTCCCACCTGATTGTAAGACTGAACTCTGAACTTCACATCATTTTTTTCTTCCTGGCATCCCCTACCTATCTCATTTTCCTCCTTGGGTTACCATTTCCTTTGAAAATGCTTAATCATTTGTTTCCCAAAATTTTGACCTATGCTCCCTTCTCTAATTTTTCAATTCCTACCTAAAAAGTTTCTTCTAATGGTTAATTTAGATAATCTTTTTAAAAACTTAGCAAAATGAATGAGTGGATTAAAAAAAATAGTATCTATACACAGTGGAATACTACTCAGTCATAAAAAGAAGGAAATCCTGCCATTTGCAACAGCATTGATGGACCTTGAGAGCATTATGTTAAGTAAAATAATTCAGACAAAGAAATACAAATACTATATGGTCTCACTTATATGTGGAATCTAAAAAAACAAACTCATAGAAACAGAAAACAGATTGGTGATTGTCGAAGGTTGGGGGAAATGAGTGAAGGTGGTCAAACAGTACAAATTTCTATTTATAAGATAAATAAATTTGGGGAATAGTTATGTACAGTATGTTGACTATAGTTAACAATATATTGTACTGTATATTTGAAAGTTACTAGAGAGTAGATCTTAAAAGTTCTCATCACCAGAAAAACAATTGTAACTATAGCAGGTGATGGGTGTTAACTAAACATGTAGTGGTTATTTTGCTATATACTCATATACCTGTATCAAATCATTACATTGTATACCTTAAACTAATACAATGTTATTGTCAATTATGTCTTAATAAAACTGAACATTTTTTCTTAATTTTTAAATTAAAAAATTGATTAGCACAAATCTACATTAAAAGGTGCTTAGTAAATGCTATCACTCTTTTCAATTAAGAAAACTAAAGGTAAAGTTACTTAATTATCATGTCATGGATGGTAAATGTCAATGATTAAACTTGAACTTTGAGAATTCTGGTTTTCTGCCTTCAGATACAATGTCTTAAATCACCACACTCTTCGCCTCCACCTTGTTGCTCCACAATCAGTTTGAATCCAGCTTGTTCAAGATAAATAAAACTCTAGCTCATTACCATGGTACAGGGGAAAGCTTTAGAATGTAAAGAGTTGGGTCTAAGTGATAATTATGCCATCAGTTTACCAGCAGACACTGCCATTAGTCGCTTATATTTTAATGCTTTAGTTTCCTTGCCTGTAAATAAAGGTAAAAACTATACCCCCCATGATCATCTTACTTTTACTGCGAGGGAAGATGAAATCACATATAAAAATAGACCTTGAAAACTATAAAGCATTGTACAAATGCTATTTGTCATTTCCATCTTCCTCCCCTTGCCTGTCCCCTTTTCTAAAATGTTCATTTTGATTAACATTAGAATGATCCTTTATTCCTTGGTTTTATATCCTCCTCCATCCAACACCCTTTAATTCTGTTCCCCTTCATAGAAAAACTTGTTTAAAATTTGACCATGTTCAATCTCCATTTCCTCATCTCTCATTTTATTTCCAGTTCTTTCCAATCTAGCTTCCAGTCCACTATTCCCCTTACACTGATTTTGTCATCACTTCCTTTTTCCTTCATTCTCGCCTTTTCTTTTTTATTCTCCTTCTATTCTCGTACTTCTCTAGGGGTTCTCTTGGCCTTTTTTTTTTTTTACCATGTCTATTCAAAGAATTCCCAAATGTACAGCTTCTACTCTGAGTTTCAGACTAGTATATCCTGCTGCCTATTATACACTTTCTCTTAGATGTTCCACATTTTTCTCAAACAAAATAAGGACAAAACGGAAATCTTACCTCCTCATACACTATTTCCTCCCCATCCCTTATCTACCTCAGTACAGATTACTGCTACCCATTCTGTAGTAAGTGACTTCAGAAATGCAGAAACAATCTTCCTTCTTCCTTCTATCCAGTTCATTAGCAAATCTTATCAACCTGAAATACGTGTTTTACTCTCTGTTTCCTTTCCCCTGCCAACAGTCTTTTTAAATCACCATTATCTTTCACCCAGGCTACGAAAGCCTCCTGACTGGTCTTTATTGTGTGAATCTTGACTCCTCTATAATCTATCCTCTATACTGCAACCAAAGAGATCATTTATATATAAAGGCAAATTATATTATGCCAGGCCTTGCCTAAAACCTTCGTGGAATTACCATTACACTGAGGATGGCATCCACCTCCTAACCTTGGTTTACAAGTGTCTGCATGGCCTGGTCCCTATTTTCTTTTCAGCCTCATCCCTTCCCAACTCTCCTTTTTTCATTATACTCCAGTAATATTGCCTTCTGCCAGATGCTAGAGTTCTTGAAACTCTGTGTCAGTTGATAATGATGCCCCTTGATTCTGCCCCTGAATTCTCTCAAACCTCTGTTCCCCTCTCTACGCCCTTTGTGTCTTCTCAAATTCGCATCATCTCTCTCTTTTTATTTTAATAGTCGTTCAAGTACAGTTTTCCATCCTTTACTCCCATCCCAGCCCACCCACCTATTCCTCCCCACCCCACCCCCATTTCCATCCCCCCTAGTTTTTGTTCACGTGTCCTTTACATTTGTTCCTGTAAACCCTTCCCATTCTCCCCTGAAATTCTCTTTACTGTATCACTGTAAAGACTTCCTCTCTTTAGTTTTCCACCCTGACTCAATCCATCTACTGCAATGCAAGGATAGACAACATATGCTATTTCCCTACTAAAAACCACTTATGAGATTTGATTACTCAAAGAAAAATAAAAAATCACTCCACATGCTTACAAACTTGTTCCTGTCTAAATTATTGACTTTACCTCTTACCATCTCCTTAAATATTTATCCTACGTTCAGGCACATTAGATTCTCTGCCACTTACTGAAACAGTCTTGATTGTAGCTCATACAATTTATGTGGAATGCTTCCCACTGTCCCCTTCCATACCTGGCCAAGATCATGTACTGTTTTGGTGGAAACTTCTCAGACTTCCCCAGGCAGATTTTCTCAATGTTTTCAATGGGGACTTGTTAATCCACTAAATAGATAAGGAGAGTTTGATCTGTGCTGTCAATGCATGTGTCCGTCCATTCACAGGACTGTGAGTGCTTTTAGCACAATTGTGACTTACTCATTCCTATATTCACAGACTACTGAACATGATACACAAAGTCATTTTTAAATGAATGCAGAAATGCCTCCTTTCCAAGAGAAACTTTCTCCTCTCCTACCATTGCATAATATACCACCATCTGATCCAACTGAGATTTATGGGTATCTTTCAATTTTAGACACCTCCACAAACAGAAACTGTATAAAAGTTTTCCATTTACTTCAATCAGAATAAAAGCCCTCTTCATCTTAGAAATGTCTCCTTTAAGTCTAATGTGCACCTGTCCATTTTCTCTAGGACCCGGCTTTAGGTTGGATGGCATGGAAGCCTCGTAAAATGGATCTGTGTTTTTACATTTACTGCCACTAATATCCACAGCAACCATATAGAAATCTGCTAAATATTTCTTGAATAAATGACCAAATATCCTCTTATACATGCTGTCACCTTACCCTGAGTGAATGTGCTTCTCCAACCAAACAGGTGTCTTCTCTTGATGAGTGCCCTTCTGTCCCTGACTTCCTGTGTACTCCCCTCAATATCCCTGGCCCTCAGTTTATTTGCCCCCATACCTCAGACTAACAGCTAGCCTATTCTGTTTGAAATTATTAATAATCCATCAACCTTTTCCTTCTTTCCAAGTTCAACTAAAATATACCTCTTGTTCCACTCACACTCCAACTCTGCTTGTCTGGTCTCCTCCTGCCCTAACTCCCTTCACTCTGTTTGGCATGAGCGTTTGTCCAGTCTTTACCTGTCATTGTCCTATGTTTGTTTCCTGCCTCTGCAGTCAAGATATCAGCAAATGACAAAAGGAAGCTTGAGTCATTATTTCTTTGTCTCCCAAAAAAAGTGCACATGGCTCCATACCTAGAGAGTATTCGGTCGGTGTTGTAAACTATTTCAGTAGACCACAACTTTATCCTGCGAAGATCTTATAATAATGTATGCAGAACTGAGTCCCCAAATGGTCATGGAAAAAGTTAGTAGCAGATCTAGCACAAATTTTACATCTCCTAATTCCTACACCAGGATTCTGTCTATAGAACTATATTGCAAAGATAAAGCTGTTTGTTGCTGAAATCATTAATTAGTGAGTATAGCTGAGCTGTCCTTTCCATTTCCTTATTTCAGGTTTCTTCTCTATTGCCCCTGGACTATTACAGCAGCTATGACTGATGTGGGGCCAGAAAGTGAAGTAGGAATGCAGCAATCCACACTGAAAGGGGGGATGTGACTAATCCGGTCTGGGTTGTTTAGCAAAGGTTTTTCTAAGGTGGCCCTTAAGGCGCAACACAGGACCACAGGCCTGTGTGACAGCAAAGAGCTTCTTGTAATAATGGTGGGACAGGAGGACCTGAAGCAGGTAGAAAATAAAGCACTTGAGAAGGATAGAAAGACGGTCTTCTGTTAGGTGCAGACATCCAAGGATGAGAATGATAGAAGACAAGAGAATCGGGAGGTAAGGTAATGCCTGAGATCAGGGTAAATTGTTTGGAGATGTACATGAGAGATGGACTCTGCCTTGTGTATTCTAGGCCCATGCCCCTAACCTAGCTTATTTTCCTCAGACATTAAACATACTCTTCTCTTATTGGGGCTCCACTCAGCCTTTGGGTATTCTGCTTAGTGATTACTATTTTCAGTCTTATTTCCGTCCTGGCTATTCCAGTTTTTCTGTCAGCCTCAGCTCACATGACCTCTTTCCTTGACTCTGTTCTAGTCCTCTAGTACCCCAGCTGATCTCAGCATAAGTGCCCCTCCCTGGTCTTCTCATCCCTCATCCTGTTTGTGCCAATCCCCTTACTGTTCCCGTGTACTCCCGGTCTGCCTCTACCACCACTGTGCTCTCACCCCTCAGTGTGATGCTTAGCTCATTTTCTGTAGGCTTCAGGAAACACTGGCGCAGTTCTCCTCTCACTGAGAGCAGGATAGAGAAAAAGGGTATTAGAAGGGGGAGATCTGGCTATATCCTCAAAATCAGCTTGTCTTCTCCCAAAAGAAAAAAGGAACAGCAGGTTCTCTCCCTGAAGAATACCCTTAAAAGGTCTCATGGTGGACCTGGCGTCTTCTCTGGAAGTACCCCTAGGGAACATCTCTATCCCAGTCTCCAGTATTTGGGGTTTCAGCCCCTCCTTTCTACAGACCCTACTCCTTCACCACTCTGTGGCATTCAATCATGCCTCCCTTGAGTCAGAGTATAGTCTGGTTTTGGTAATTACTGTGCCTTCCACCAGCCTCACATTCCTCCCTTGCAGAGCCTACTGAGAAATGGAGTCTCCTGAGAATATACAAATAGATGCCTGCTGTGCGTGTGTTTTGAGTTTTTTGTTTTTGTTTTTAATTTATGATTCACTAAAGTATAGCTTACATGTAATACTATATTAGTTCCAGGTGTACAACACAGTGATTTGAGTTTTATATACCTTGTGATGTGGACACCACAGTAAGTCCAGTAACTGTCTGTCACCAAAGTTATTACAATATTATTGACTATATTCTCTATGTTATACATTACATCCCTATGACTTATTTTATAACTGGAAGTTTGTACCTCTTACTCCCTTCCACTCCTTTCACCTACCCTCCTCTCCTCTGGCAACCATAAATTTGTTCTCTGTATCTGAGTCTGTTTCTGTTTTGTATTGTTTTGTGTGTTTTTGTTTGTTTGCCTGGTTGGTTGGTTGGTTGGTTGGTTGGTAGGTTGGTTGGTTTTGTGGGGTTTTTTAAATTCCACACATAAGTAAAATCACACTGTATTTGCTTTTTTCTGTCTGACTTTTTTTACTTAGCATAATACCCTCTAGGTCCATCTATGTTGTTGCAAATGGCAGGGTTTCTTTATATTTCATTGCTGAGTGATGTTCCATTTTATATATATATCACATCTTCTTTTTCCATTCATCTATTGATGGACACCTATGTTTCTTCCATATTTTGACTGTTGTAAATAATGCTGCAATGAACATAGAGGTTCATATACCTTTTCATATTAGTGTTTTTGTTTTCTTTGGATAAATACCCCAAATGCAATTACTGGGTTGTGTGGTAGTTCTATTTGCAATTTTTTGAGGAAACTCCATTTTGGATTGTGACTTTTAAAAGATGAGATTCAGTCATAACTAAAATTAAGGTTATCTATTCATTTTTTATTTGTCTAAACTGGTTTGGATTTCTGGTGTTGTTTTGTTTGTGAACAGAGCTGTGAGCTAAGGCCGAATGGGAGATTTGGGTTTGAGTCCTAGCCTGTGACCTTGATGAGGCAATCAACCTCTCTGTACCTTGGATTGTTTCTGTATCTATTATGTAGGGACAATAATACCATTCCTGCTCACCTCTCATAATTTTGGGAGGAATAGTTATCAATGTTGCTATTCATTAATATTCAATAATTATTAACCATTAATAACACCAGTCCATCAATAAATGCTATCTGTTATATCTTCAAACCGTACCTCGTGTAATCATTTTTCATTGCCTCTACTGCTGCCCCTCTGGTTCAAACCACCATCATTCCACTCTCTGGCTATAACAATGACTTTCAAACTAGATTCCATCTCTTACCCCTGCCTCTTTGTACTAGCATAGCATCCAGAGTAGACCTTTTAAAACTTAAGTCACGGCCTAACACAACCCTGTTCAAAATTTTCCAATAGCTATCCACCAACCTTCAAATATAATCTGGACCTTGGTTACCCTTCCAAATTTATCTCTTACCTTCTTTTCTCAGTCACTACATTCCAGCAACTAGCCTGATGCTATCCCTCAAATTCACCACATTCCACACCTCAAGGTCTGTACATCTGCTGCTCCCCCTGCCTGGAGTACTGCCCTACATGCAGCTGCTTGTCTTGCTCACTCATTTTATCAAGATCCTTACTCAAATATCACCATCTTCCCTGACCACCATGCCTAAAATTGTGTTCCCTATCATTTTCTTATCCTTTTATTTTCTTAGAACTTTTCAATACCTATTTATGTTATATATTTTTTTTTTAAATGAAAGACTCTTTAGCAATAGAAATTCCATGAGAAAAAAGACTTTCTACACTCTTAGTACTTAGGGAAATGCTGGTACACAATAGGTGCTCAGTAATAAATGTCAAGTAAATATTTTTGGTTGAATAAAAATCTGCACAGTGGTATCATAAATGAACAATTAATAGCCATGTTTATCCCTGAGCCCCATCTAGACATCAGAAATCTCAGGTTTGGCTCTGAACACTGTAGTACCAGCAAAAAATTTAAGAGTCACCTCATTTATCTGTTATTGTCACTTATTCACTCTATTAGTATCATTTGTATCTCTGGAAGATCTAAATGGGGAAAGGCCACAACTCAGCTCTCCTAAAATTTAATTATTAAAGTATCATTCCTCCTTCCTCTCCAGGGAATCTATAGGCTTAGAGAACAAAGTCTCCACCTTCCTCTGTGTCACCCGGGCCACATTATCCTTCCCTAATACTTCCCTCTAACCACCTGCATGCATTGAAAACTCCTGAATGCAGGGATCTTTTCAATTCTTTGTATCTCCAAGACAATGTCAGGTACAAAGTCATCAATACGTGTTTGTTGACTTACTGATTGTCTAAAATCCAGCTTCTCTGCCTGACCTACATTAGATTAAAATCCTGTCTGCTTATTCAGCAGCCTTCTCCAAAAAACGAACATCATCATGACATTTGAAGCACTATCAGAGAGAGAGAAATGAATTCACCCTGACTTCTTCCTTTATAGAACCCATTGTGTTGAAGCTAACTGAAAGATAATGTAATCATAGTAATAACAAAAATCTCCATGTGTCCTTTAACTTTAATCCTATAAACCCCTCCCCCTCTCCTCCAAAATCCCTCTTCTCTCTCCTCTGGTCACTCTCCACCTGACCTCTAATGCAGTGTCTTTGACTATACCCTGCTTCTTTCTTTGTTTTGTTGTTTAGGTTCCTGTTAAAGGTGAAATCATATGGTATTTATCTTTCACTGCCTGGCTTATTTCGCTTAGCATAATGCTTTCCAGTTGCATCCATGATGTTGCAAAGGG
>PVIA01011020.1:5604-47565 GCA_004024845.1 Tonatia bakeri
AAAAAAAAATTTTTAAAGTGGGCAAAAGACCTGAACAGTCACTTCAAGAAGGACATACAGAGGGCGCAGAGACATATGAAAAGATGCTCAGCATTGTAACGGGGTGCAGCCAAGAGTGGGTACCCCAAATAGGGATTTGGAATGGGGTCGAGAACTCAAGGTGTTCAGGAAATATTAGGATGTCCTCACTCCCCCACAGGTGTGAGTTGGGGAAAGGGACAAATGGAGCAGGGCCATTGAGATCTGTTTTGCATAGCAACAGCTTTGCAGCTAAGCTCTGGTGTGGTCATTTAACATATCTATAACCTTTAACTGGTTACATAGATATGTTAAATAGCTGTGGCCCTGCTCTGAGCCAGGGGAATGGAAGTAACTTCCCCACCAAGTCATAACTAGGGGGCAGGTCCCCCAAGTTAAAGAGCACCTGAGTGGGAGTTTGGAGAAGATTAGCTCCATGATATGGGCCCACACCTGCCCAGACCCATGATGGCAGTGAAGCTGGAAGCTGGAAGGATATGAGAGTACTGCCAGGTGTAACTGATTGTAGGAAGAGTTGGAAATGGGGCTGCAGAAGAGGACTGGCACAGTGATTTAAACCAAGGCTCAGCACCCACTGAGGGGGAACCACACGGCTCTGGCTGAATGGAGACTCTCACAGCCATTGTGCAGAGAGGACCACTTGGCTGGGGCAGTGGAGAGAGAACCTCGAGGTTTTGCCAAGTGGGGACCCTCGCAGCTTTAGAAGGGTCAACCACCACCCAGCTTTAGCAGAGATCCCAGCAACACAGCTGATGGTGCCGGGAACTGAGGGAGGCCTACCAGCTGAGACAAATTACAGAGAAGAACCAGGATCTGCCTGAGCCTCCGATTTCTATTTCTTTTCCTGAGTATGGTACCCCAGACTGGGCAAAGGGGAGAAAGAAGGACTGTACATGTTTGTGGGTGTCTTAAGGGAATTTGGGGTTTTGATGAAGACATTAGGTCACTAATTTAAGTCTGTGTAGCATTAAATAAGCATTCCTTTCCTTTTCACGAATCTCTGTCATTGAGAGACATATTTCCTTTGGTGGTGGACATAATGAAACTGGGGGGTTCCTTTCAAGTAACAGTATATCATCCCAGGTTCCCCTTGTTGTTCTGTAACAGCATCACTAGCCATCAGAGAGAGGCAAATTAAAACCACAATGAGATATCACTTCATACAAGTTAGAATGGCCATCATAAACAAAGCAACAAACAAGTGCTGGAGAGGATGTGGAGAAAAGAGAACCCTAGTGCACTGTTGGTGGGAATGCAAACTGGTGCAGCCACTGGGGAAAACAGTATGGAATTTTCTCAGAAAACTAAAAACGGAACTGCCTTCTGGCCTGGTAATTCCACTGCTGGGATTATATCCTAAGAACCCTGAAACACCAATCCAAAAGAACCTATGTACCCCAATGTTTATAGCAGCACAATTTACAATAGCTAAGTGTTGGAAGCAACTTAAGTGCTCATCAATAAATGAGTGGATCAAAAAACTAAGGTACCTTTACACAATAGAATACTACACAACAGAAAGAAAGAAGGAGCTCTTACCTTTTTAACAGCATTCATGGAACTGGAGAGCATTGTGCTAAGTGAAATAAGCCAGGCAGTGAAAGGCAAATACCATGTGATCTCATCTTTAAGTGGAACTAATCAACAAAACAATCAAGCAAGCAAAATATAATCAATGACATTGAAATTGAGAGCAAACTCACAGTAACCTGAAGGGAGGTAGAAGGCTGTAATGGGGAGAACAGGGAGAAGGGTTTTCAGGAACAAATGTAAAAGACACATGGACAAAACCAAGAGGGGTGGCATCAGTGGGGGTGGTGGAGATGGCTGGGATGGGATGCAGTGGTAGAGGGAAAAGGCAGACAACTGTACTTGAACAATAAAATAAAAAATAAATGAATAAACAAGTTAATAAAGGTTTCAAGTGTACAATTTTATTAGAAAAACATTTAAAAATTTAAAATCCTCCAAAAACTCAATCCACTATCAGTTTTCTTAAAATTTTAATTTAAATTAAATAAAATTAAGCATCCATTCTTTAGCCATACTAGTCACTGTGGCTCCTTTATTGCATAGCAGGGCTCTAGATGCCCAAGCTGTGTTGAGTTAAAGAACCTCAGAGAATAAGATGGGAAGAACTTTTAAAAATGGCTGAAAAGGGCTGGAAATATGCACAGAGCAGGTGATACTTTGAACATTTCCCCAGCACAAGAATTGTTCAAAATTCGTGGCTATTCAGCAGTAATGTTAAAACTGTGACATTACCAGAAATTGAATGGTTAAAAAATAACAGAACACATAGAATCACCTCCTATGAGAGCTAAAGGCTCCTAGGAGTCCAAGCCTTGAGTCAGGGGTATGGTGCTGAGGAGCTTTTGGGCTCCTCCTAAGCCTCCCAGCACAAAGGCTGACTACCTTTCTCTCATGCTTTTGACTGGGTTCCTATCCCTACTAATTTAGAATTGATTAAATAGAATTGCTTTCTAAATCTGTTATGTAATTTGTATGTAATACACTTAACATTGGGTTTGAATACAATTGCAGTAAGATACAATAATTGATTCATTTAATTTTATTTTTCAGCCTTTGCATTGAAGCCTTTGGGAGTGAGTAGGTAAAGTAGTATGCAAATTGAGATTTTGATGCAAAGAAGACTTGGCAGTTTTTTAAAAAAGGACTCAAGCATTCCTTGGACTCATTTAAGAGAATAGTTTCAAACAAAGCAACCTCTATTTGTCCTTCTAAGTGAATAAATTTTAGTTTACACAAACATATGTATATAAAACATACTCAAAATTAGTGAATATTAACTGATGATATTGGTCAAAGAATAATAATATTTCCCTCATGATTTTTCTATCCTTAACTCTAATATAAAATAGAACAATATCTTACAGGTTTGTATAACTTTCCATAGAATGAATGAAACAGAGAATAGTTGCAAAAGAGAAGTTGGTCCATCAACAACTAGTGTGTACCTTCTTCAGACTAATAATAATAAGAGCTAACATTTATTGTGTGCTTATTATGGGGCAGGTACAGTACACAGAATTTTATCTGAATTATTCTCCTTCTAGAGATTTGGTTAGGGGTATTAGAGATACACAGATGACAAAGCACATTCCCTATGTCTAAGGAGCTTTGAATTCATGTGCCAAATATTGGAATCAACAGAAGGTGCTCTAGGAGTTGAAAGAAGAGACATCTTGTGAATCCAAAGAATTGTTACCATGGATGTAAGCATGATTCTGATACTAAGAGACAGCCTCAATATGCATCTAACTTGGTTTTTAAAATACAGTCATGCAACCACTTAACAGTGGGGATAGGTTCTGAGAAATGTATAGTTAGGAGATATCATTGTTGTGTGAACATCATAAAGTGTGCACAAGCCTCAATGGCATAGCCTACTACTGTATTTCATGTGCTATGATTTTACATGGCTAGCAGCATGGTAGGTTTGTTTACAACAGAATTACTACACACAAGTGAGTAACACATTGCACTGTGATGTGAAGATGGCTACCACATCGCTAGGTAATAGGAATTTTTCAGCTCCATTATAATTGTATGGGACCATCTTTGTATATGTGGTACATCCCTGACCAAAGCGTCATTATGTGATGCATTACTGTAAATGTTCTTGGTCCTTCACTTCCTCCATATATGAAGGCCTTCCTTCATATAAGTGCCATTTTTTTCTGAGTTCAAAAGAGATCACAAATCTGAAGCTATGAATGTAATCTCTCAGGGGTTGTCAGTTTCCAAAGGGTGTTGCACACAATAACAGCACTGGCAATTTTATCGCTCACTACAGCTAGTATATTTCAGTATGATCAAACCATAGGTTACAGGAAATTGCTATACTACTGATGTCATAGATGAGGAAATCAGTACATGAGATATCCAAGTCCTAGAAATCTAAGAAAATAAAAAGTTGGGAGTCCGGAGCTTGTTTGGTTGTTATGATTAACAGTGTGAGGGCCACGGCTCAGAATCCAGTCTGGAGAAAATGGGTAAAAGCAAATTAATAGCCTCAACAGTCGAGGAGAGACTTTCTGGAACCTAACTGGCATTGGAGAGTGAGGTAAGCTCTTTCCTAGAGATATGGGAACTCTCATAGCTCATGAGCAGTTTTATTTTTTTTTTCAAACTGTTTTATCATCATTCCCTTTACTTTCTTTTTTAAAGATTATTTCATTGATTATACAGTTACAGTCATCCCAATTTTCCCCCTATGCCCCCTTTCACCTGGTACCCCCATTCCCTGCAGCAATCCATCCCCTTTAGTTCCTGTCCATGAGTCATGCATATAAGTTCTTTGGCTTCTCTGTTTCCTATACCATTCTATTTTTTTAAGATTTTATTTATTTACTTTTAGAGAGAGGGGAAGGGAGGGAGAAAAAGAGGGAGAGGAACATTGATCAGTTGCCTCTCACACACCCCTAACTTGGGACCTGTCCTGTAACACAGATGTGTGCCCTGACTGGTAATCTAACCTGGGACTTTTCCGTTCACAAGCTGGCACTCAATCCACTAAGGCATACCAACCAGGGATACTATTCTTAACATCCCCCTGTATATTTTGTTCCTACCAATTATGTTTCTTAATCTCTGTACCTTTTCCCCCATAATCCCTTTTCCCCCTCCCAGCAAATAGCCCTCCAAAATATCTCCATATGTATGATTCTGTTCCTATGCTGGTTGTTTGCTTAGTTTGCTTTTGTTTTTTAGATTCAGTTGTTGGTAGTTGTGAGTTTGTTGTCATTTCAATGTTCATAGTTTTGATTTTCTTTTTTTTCTTAAATAAATCCCTTTAATATTTCATATAATAATGCCTTGGTGATGATGAATCCTTTAGCTTTACCTTGTCTTTGGAGCACTTTATTTGTCCTTCAATTATAAATGATAGATTTGCTGGATAGAGTAATCTAGGTTGTAGGTCCTTGCTTTTCATCACTTCAAACAGTTCTTTCCAGCCCCTTCTTGCCCGCAAAGTTTCTCTTGAAAAATCAGCTGACAGTCTTATGGGAACACGTCTGTAGGTAAGTCTCTGCATTTTTCTTGCTGCTGTTAAGGTTTCCTCTTTATCTTTAACCCTTGGCATTTTAATTATGATGTGTCTTGGTGTGGTACTTTTGGGGTCCAATTAATTTGGGACTTTCTGTGCTTCCCAAACTTGTATGTCAACTTCCTTTGCCAAATTAGGGAAGTTTTCTTTCATTGTTTTTTCAAATAAGTTTTCAATTTCTTGCCTTTCCTCTTCTCCTTCTGGAACCCCTATGATTTGGATGTTGGTCCATTTAAATTTGTCCCAGAGGTTTCTAAAGCCTCTCCTCATTTTGAATTTTTTTTTTTGAATTCTTGTTTCTTCTTTCTGTCATGGTTGAATGTTTATTTCTTCCTTTTGTTCCAAATCACTGATTTGAATCCTGGTTTTCTTTCCGTCACTGTTGGTTCTCTGTAGATTTTTCTTTATTTCACTTTATGTAAACTTTATTTCTTCCTTTATTTTTTTGCCATACTCAATGAGTTCTCCAAGTGTATCATCAGTGTTTTAAACTCTGCATCTGACAGGTTGGCTATCTCCATTTTGGTTAGTTCTTTTTCTGGGGTTTTGTTCTGTTCTTCGTCTTCTCATTTTGGCAGCTTCCCTGTGTTTGTTTCTGTGTATTAAGTAGAGCTGCTTTTACTCCCTGTCTTAGAGTGTGGCCTATGGAGCAAAGGTACCCATAAATTATATGGCACAGAGCCTCAGGTAATTGTCAGGGTGAGGCAACCCCCTTCACTCCTTCACAGTTCCACTTGTGGAGGTTGCCTGGAGAAGGGACAATGCCACTACCTAATCTCCAGAGGTCTGCCTGGTGCTCACCCCATATCCAGTCACTTCACACATTTTCCATATGGAGGGCCCCCTCCAGTTTCTGCCCTGGAGTTTGCATATATTTTAAATTTAGAGGCTTTTTAAGCAGTGAAAATCCAGCACTTTCTTCTACCACCTCACCCCCACTAGTTTTTACAGCCAGAAGTTGGGGATTTATCTTCCTGGTTCTATAACCTTGGCCTGTTTGATATGGCCTGGGGCTGGGATTGCTTGTTCCTAGGGTATCCCTGCCAATTTTTACCCACCCCAAGTGAATGTGGGACCATCTGTTCTGCCACTGCTGCTTGTCCACACCGTACTACCTTTCCACACCTTCCCCCATGACTCCACCCTTCCTACCTGTCTGGATTAATGTGGCTTCTTTAAATCCTTGATTGTTGGGCTTTCATACAGCTTGATTTTCTGATGGTTCTGGATGTTATTATTTTTGAAATCTGGTTGTAATTCTTTCTATGGTTGCACGAGGAGGTAAAGTATACCTACCTTGCCTCCATCTTGACTGGAAGTCATAATGAGCAGTTTTAGATGGTTTGTTTTGTTTGTTTGTTTTTAGTTTTAGAGATAAAATTGTCTACATTAGTCTGCTTGGGCTTCCATAACAAAATACCACACACTATATTGCTTAAATATCAAAGAAATTATTTTTACACAGTTCTAGAACTTGAAAGTCCAAGATCAAGGTTCAGCAAGGTTCTATTTCTGGTGAGAGCTCTCTTCCTGGCTTGCAGATATCCACCTTCTTGCTGAGTGCTCACATAGCCTTTTTTTTTTTTTTCAGTGCATGCATGTAGAGAGAAAGATCTCTCTCTTCTTATAAAGCCACTAATCAATCTTATTGGACACTTATGGCACCATTTAACTTTAATTACCTCCTTAAAGTCCCTATCTTCAAATATAATCACATTGGAAGTTAAGGTTTCAACAGATGGATTTGGAGTTGGTGAGGGAAAACACAATTCAGTCCATAACAATATCCAAAATTCAAGAAGTCCAAATTCTTCATTTTCCAGATGAAGAAACTAAAGCTATCCTCTTATGCACTTTGTTTGGCAAGAACCAAGAGCTAAAAATAATACAGTGGGTGTCAGGTGCCCCACATCCTAAAATGAGGGGCTAACCATATAAGTTGGTTGTGCTGAGAGACAGGGAAACCATGCAAATGTTGTGTGTGGTTCCCACTTTCCAGTTACATGGAAGAAGACAGAGAATTCAAATAGGTGTTGAGGATATGTGGAAGAAAGGATGCTAGTTCTGGAAAATGTTCCTGATATACAACATGCCTCCTCCACACATCATGGGGGAGAATAATGAGGCACTTTCTCTCCAATAAAGGGACAGGCAACAAAAACTTGGCAGGTGGCTCTAGAATTTGGTGGACATGGAGACTGGTGCCTGACTCCTGAGAGGATAAATCTAAAGTTGAAAGATTCTGGCTGGCTTAGAGAGCAATCCAGAGAAAAGTGAAAGGACCCTAAGAGGAGACAACTGAATTTCTCACCAAAGAGGACCACCCCACAGCTTGATGTGACCTCAACAGACAGCAGGATAGCAGGAGCTCAGCCAGCTGTAGTAAGAGGTCCCCAGTTAAGGACCTCTAATGAACTCACCAAAGGGTAGCATAAGAACAAGATCCAGTCATTATGCACTTGCTACTTACAGAGCCCCTCTGGTGCCAGAGTACTAAAGGACCAGCTATAAGTTCATCCTCCTCTGACTCCCCATATCATCCCACCCTTGAACCTGACCCAGTAGGAAACAGAAACAGCAAATGGCAGAATGGGTAAGAAGTGAACGTCAGTTCAGTGAGCACTTTTTTGACCTATCATAATAAATATTTTGTATTCAGGATGGCCTTCAATTGACCACAGATTCATGAGTGAGTCAAGACAAGATTAGCCCCAAAACTGTATATCATTGCTTCTCTCAAGAAGCTCTTTAAAATGTCTCTCAAACTTGTGTACCTATATAATATCAAGAACCTTGAATGAAAAGTAAAACTTTAACTGAATTTTATGTGTGAGTTGCCAATCATACTTAGAAAAACAGAGATTCCTGATACTGTGTTGACAAAACACCTGGGAATAGAGAAGAGGCTGGTGGACTGGCAATCAAAGAGGCCTCTTTTCTAGCTCCTAATAGAGTCTTTACTGAGTCTCTCTGAGCCACATCTCAATGAGCTCTATGGTTCTATAATTTTGAAAGTTCTCTTCTAAATCTTTCAGTATCACATAGGCAAAGGTATTCATTTAAAACCTCAAAATATATTAGTTCTAGAAAAAATACCTCAATTTAAGATTTGAAGAATTAGCAACTTAAAGAGAGCTGGTGAGTTCTCCCCTGTTACACAGTGAATTAGCAATAGTGCCAGAATAACGAGACAAGTCTCTGGAATCCCAGGCCAAGGATATTTCAAAACACCATGCTCCTTTTCTAGACAAGATGACATGATATCTCAAAGAATCTTATAGCTCTTAAAGAACAGCACCTACAGCTACTTCTGGTTATCTAAGGCTATATTTATTACTGTGATATATTGCAAAACTATCACAAATTTATTGCATTCTTGTATTCATGCCTCCCTACCATGTCATTTTGAGTGCCTCCCATTATGACTCTGGTCTCAGCCAGATGACTTACTCTGGCCAATGGGACATTAGCAAGTCTAACTCAAGCAGAGACTTATAAGCGCTTGTGAAATGGGGCTTTTCCTCTTTCTGGCTATCCTTTAGAACTCTGAGTCACCATGGGAATGAACCCAGGTTAGCCTGCAAGATGATGAAACTTGTGGCCCAGTCACCCTATTGCCCTACCCCATAGCCAGCCAACCCCAGAAACAAGACAGCTTGGTTGACCAGCAGCTGACCACATGCCTGAGGGAGTTCAGTTAGGATCAGCAGAAGAACATCCATCTGAGCCCAACCCAAATGACTAAACAGAATCCTGTAGTGAATAAACATATTTAGTTGCTTTTTTAAGCCACAAAATTGGATCATTTGTTACACAATAAAAGAAATCTGCTATAACTCCTCATACACACTCTCAAAGGGAATGCTGTGTGAAGATGAGAGTTATGACTAATTAGTGAAAGGAAGAAGATAAAATTGTTTTAAAGTTCCACACAACCTAGCAGTCAACAACATGCTGCTGTGATTGGTTTTCACATCTAAGCAGGTCTATGAGATTCCAACATTTATCTGAAAATCTTCAGGGCCAAATTTCACAACAAGCACTTGATTTCATAATCATTTGTATGTACTATTGCACATCTTAAAATGCCAATGATTCCAAAATAATCTTACTGGATTTAAACTTCAAGACTGAATTTGAGCTCTACTAAGTCAGCAAGAGGTATTGTGAGAAGAAAACAAAGGACAGGCTAACTCTGCTCAAAGATAGTTCATAATTGACTGTTTGATGGGAAAGTCACTTGGCTTGTACATTTATCTATACTAGTTTGATGGAGCTGCTGAGAAATTACTTCTGATATATAGGTCTGTGAGAATTATTTTATATGTTCATTCAAAAATATCCAAACAGTAATAAAAACTTCAAGAGCATATTAATTTAATTTATGATCTCCTAATTTAGCAAGAATGCTAAACTAAAAGCAATTCTATGTATACAGTAACATATTGTGTGCTTTTTGTATCTTGTAGACTTTATTTTATTTTTCTAGTTGAACTTTGAACATGCTTTAGCATCTCTGCCTATGGAGAGATGGACTGAGGAACAAGAAGAATATTAAATACCCACTTATATGTCTCCCCGGGGAGTCTTCTGCTAATATTATACATTGCAACAGCATTGCTTGAATGGTTTATTAATGGCAGCAAAACAGAGTGAATGCTACATACAATGATAATAACAATAAAGATTATTTATACTCTGCTTATCTGCCAGATAGCATTAGAGGCCTTACAAAGATACACTTAAGCTACTGGCAATACAAAATAAAAATGGGACAGACTGCCCTCAGATATGAGAAAGAATCAGAATGATGTGTTCCTGTGGCAGGAAAACTGAACTGTGGACAGTTGTACAACAACTCTAAACTTACAGACATTTATATCCTCCCTTGATTTCAAGATTTGATATATATCAATGATTATACCAAGCCATCATTTCAGGTGAACAGGAAATCCTGATTTTAAAAAGAAAGTATCAGTATACCCAAACCAAGACTCAGGCCATCTGGGCATTTCCAACTCTCCCCAAAGAGCTTCCTCCTTTACCTTAGATCCTGAAAGGTTAGAATTAGAAGAAAGGAACAGGAGTAAAGGGAGAAACATAGAAACCAAGGAAACATAATGACTGTCCATTTTCTCACTTGGAAACTCTATCCAGGAGGCTGAACACATTACATGGTGATTTCTTTGCGTACCCACCACCTCTGAGGTCAAATATCTACCACTAAAGTAAACATCAGGGCAAATATCTTATACTAAAAGTACACATTTACATGGAGTCTTTACGATAACACTAACCTGATAATATATAGCCACTGAAAGATAAACTCTCAAATTGAAATATATTTTTTTATTCCTAGACAGTCTTCCTTAGTCCATACCTATCCAAGAATACTTTGTGTCCCTAATTGAAATCATATCTATACTCAGGTACATTATTTGGTCAGTTTTTATAAGTGACTTAAAATTTGTGTGATTTATATTCTCTGTGCTATATGCTAAGAAAGGTAGATTTTAATATCTGAAGTATCTTTTGTCTGTTGAAAGGGGTGGTAGGTAAAGGAATGCAGAGTTGGATGAGTTGAGGCAGAGCTAAGTGACTCAGAAAGATCCAGGTGTCAGGAATCAGAACTGGGAGATGTAGAAATGTAAAGAGATAAATGGTAGGCCAGTATCAGAGGGCCAAGCAGTAACTTAGAAGATTACTAAGAAGCATTTTGTTGTACAAAGCTACTTGTTATATATTGTACTTTTACCTCTTTCTTGCTCTCCTCTATATCCTCAAGAAAATAGACATTGCTCATCATTGCCTGCAGAGTCCATTTTTATCTTGAGGGATGCAAAGAAATGTGAATCTTGCTTGGAGTTCGGTGTATTTTTGTGTGGGGAAAAGAAAGGTGTGTGGGAACATGAAATCAAAGGACAAACATGAAGGCAGGGATCATATAGGTTATATATGATAAAAAATAAATCACTTACTAATTTATTTTTTTAATTATGAAATATCTGAAGCCTCCTAGGAAATTCTTAAACAGGTGGTATTAGGAATCTGCTGGTACAAGTGACAGAAGCACATGATTTGAATGAAAAAAGACCCTCTCTTTCCCAGCTTCTATATGTCAAATCTCAAGAAAGTCTCTAATTGATCATAGTTATTTGCACATCCCCGAGTCAATTACTGGGTCCGTGAATATACAGTACTCTGAATGACCCAACATAGAATTGCCTCTAGAAAATAATGAAAATTAATTAACTTTTAAAAACAATGACTTTATTTGTATTATAGTCAGTTTCCTTGTTTGCCTCCCAACAATATTATAAGCATCTTTAGGATACAAATTAAATATTATTAGGCTTTGAACTCACAGCACTTAGAATAATACATAAAATATAATAGGCACTAAATAAATATCTGACACTGAATTAATGAATGTTCTGCACCACTTGCTTTTCCTTTTTCTGTGGTGTTCATGAATTCCACCCCATCTCCAAGAGCCCATCCCACCCATTCTTTCACCTGCCAGAGATTAAAAGATTAACTTGTAAGCAATCAGTCTTGTCATTTGTGAGGTCTTCTCAGAAGCTGGTATAAATGATTAATTTGATACATTTTTTAAAAATTGTAAAGTGTACAATTTTGAGTAAATTTATAGTGAAAAATCTTGGAAATATATTCTCAGGTTGAAGGGAATAAGTATGTTGTTTTTACTTTATTATTTCCATTTAGCCTCTGACTTCAAATGGTCTTTTTATATCTAACCTAAAAATTATACTTAGCCTGGAAACATTTACAAATTTCAAGTTTATGTTAGGCAGACACTTGAGAATTTACTGCTGCAAAATACTTTGTTACTGTAGCTTATGACCTCATCAGAAAGTCTGATTGATTTATGCCTTGTTAACTGTTCCTATTCATCATTCCATATTTAACTAATGTCAAATTTTATTGAGCTTGCCAAAAGACAATGTTGATTATAAAAACAGGAAAAATAGTCAAGTTGAATTATGTTGACATATTTTTAAATCTAAAACATCTCCACCTTAAAAAGTTGGTTGTTCTGGTTTGGATAGTTTATTAACCAAGATGTGTATGTGTATTCATGTGTATGTGTACCTTTGCTTACTTGTACTAAGTTTGTGTGTATTTCTGTTATAACAAAAGGAATGAAAATAACAATGGCTTAAATAAAACAGAAATTTATTTCTATCTTGAAAAACAGGTTAGCTTGAAGATCCAGGGCCAATATTGCGACCCCACAATCATCAGGGACCCAGCTCCTCTCATCTTCTCTACCATCGACATCTCCCAGTCCAAGATGACTGATGACTGCGCCAGATGACATTGTGTTCATATTCCAGCCAGCAGGAGGCATAAACACTCCTTTGGGCTGGTTTTCTTTATTTCCACTTTCCCTTCCACAATGCTGAAATTACACCCATCACTTCAGCTCATTTTCCATTAGTCAAAAGTTAGTTACATGGTCACAAATAGCTACAAAGGATGCTGAGATATAAGTAGCCATACTCTCAGGTAACCATACTATCTATTACTAGATACATTCTATTGAAAAGAGAACAACTATTGGGGGATGAGCACAGTCTTTGCCCGTGTTTTCCTTTGTGCCTTAACAATAAAAACTTCTGTTCCAACTATCTAGCCCATAAAAATCCAAATTTCTATAAAGGCTTTGTAATTGATTCACCTGAATAATAATAGGCTGTACCTGCTGCAGTCCTCATGTCACGCCGAATACACAAGATCAAACAGCATTCACTGCCCATAAGTTACCAGGAAGTGAGATGAAAGGCAGGGATGCTGTATTGGTATTGCCCAGGATGTATATTGGCAGGACAATTGGGGTTTTATTTTTCAACTTGAACTGGAAAGAGAGAATAACTCTGCAAAATGAAATGCCAAATGCCCTTCCATCATCACTGCTTCAGCAAAACACTGATAATGGCAGAGAGAACTACCAAAGAAAATCCAGAAGCACAAGGATTAGATGAGAGGTGGGAAAATAAAGCATCATGTATTTTTTCCTGGGGTTGATGAGTAAAGCAGGTAGTGACTACTGTTCAGATAATATTTGAGAGAAGTAAAACTTTCTGGAGAAATTAATTTGTAACAATGTATCTAAAGATCTTATTTTGAGTATGTTCATAAATAAATGAAGACTCGGAGCTTAACATAAGGTTTCTTGATGCTGGAAGCAGACTTCTTAAAACTGCAGTGAAGTGAAAGAATACAAGGGACCCACAGACATCCACAATCTCTGACACAATGGGCCAAAGCCTTGAAGTAGTCCCATGTGGCCTAATAACTGTCTTAGGTTCCATGATGAGAATGATTGGAGAGTATTACCAGGTACTACTCTCTATGTATTTGTTGAAAATTGTTATATATAAATGTGCTTAATCACCTGTAATTTTCATTATTACAGTGTTACTTTAGTCATTCTTAACAGGCTCTTTTGCCCACTTTGCAAAGCCACAAGGCAAAAAACCCAGCATTCAACTGTGGGAAACTTACCCTATAGGAACACAAGTACAAAAAGATAAGGGTGTTCACTGTCTGTTTACACAACAGAAGTTTCTGGTCATTAAAAAAAATAAAGAAAATATATGTATACTATTACCTCATTTATTCTTTTAAATGTTCATAAGTGCATATAATCTTTCTAGAAGAATTAGGAGAACAGGAGAAAGGGACTCAGTTTTCACCTTATTACATTCTGTATTATTTTGAGTTTTTACCATAAATAAAATAACTTTAATTTTTAATTAGCTAAAAGAATTCCTTCAAGGTATTGTGACATGTAAATATCTGAATTCAGAAGATCCCTTCAGGCCATGAGTCAGGTGTCTAGGATGAGCAGCACCAGGTCAGCCTTATCCCCTAAAGAGTACTACCTCAAGAACATTTTTTTCTGTCTGGTTTTGCCAAATGTTCCATGGACAATAGAGATCCTTGGACTTGAGGATGTTGCATCTATCTGACTAATCATCCTTGATATAAGTATCTTTTTCTCTTGTCTGTTATAAAAAGGGAATCAGAAGCACCTTTGATGCTTCCAAGGGACAAAAGTGAAGCTCCTAGCTATGATCCAGTCTTTGGACTCCGAATCATAGAGGTCCACCCACCTAGCATGGGCTCTGTGATCGGAAAGTTCTCAGCTTTTTTTTTTTGGCCATGCTATATCTTAGTTGGGCAATCCTGCACAATGTATTGACTTTCTCTATGTTTACGTCTCATCACCTGTAATATTGTCAGCATAATGTAATCTAACTGATTTGGACCTTGTGAGGATTAAGTTAGTAAGTGCATGGAAAATTTTTAGCAAGTACCTAAGCAAATCCCATGATTCTAGTAGCCTCAGACAGCCAGCTAAGTGCAGTCTTTTTCTATGAGATTATAAAGCCCTATTCCTGGTTTATTTTAGCCTATGTACAGTATCAATAATGACAGTTTAGAGTACACTTGCTTTGCTATCAAGGTCAGAATAAAGAGAAAACAAAATGAGACTCCCAGTCATTAGCCATCATAGAACCTGGTCAACAATTTAAGTCAATAAATATTTATTGAGAGTCTACTTTGTACAAAACACTCCGATTGGCTGAAGATTTTTTTAAAATACATCATTTCCTTCTACCCAGGAGATAACACACTTAAAATAAAGACAAGTCAAAAGTGATTATTGTTTAATAGAAGACCAAGTTATGCTTATAAAAGTATAGAGAAGGGAAATTAATTCCAAATGAGGGAAATTCATGTTCCCTCAGACGTTTTGGAGGCAACGTGATTTAGATGAAGCTCTACAAAAAGAAAGCTTTGAAGGAAACATTATATATGTTTGAAGTGCACACTTCTATGGTACATAATCTGTCTATTGTATTGTGTGCACACCACCCAGATCATCTTCACTCACCATATATTTGGCCTCCTATACCTTTTACTACCCACCCCAGCCCCCTTCCCTCTGGTAGCCACAATTTCTTCACTCATTTACATGTTAATGGACATTTGGGTGGTTTCATTTCAGGTTACTACATATACAGCTTACATGAATTTATGTACAAATCTTTGAATGGACATTGTCTCCACTTCCATTGGATTAATACCTAGGAATAGAATGGCTAGGTCATATGGTAATAATATGTGTAACTTTCAAAGAAAATGCCAAACTCCAAAATGATTGTATCATTTTACATTCCTGCTAGTACAGTATGACAGTTGCTCCACGCTCTCACCAATGTTTGACATGATCATCTTCAATTTTAGGCATTTTAAAAGGTATGTACTGGTATCTACTGGGGTTCTAATTTATATTTCCCTAATCACTAAAGATGTTGATTGAGCATTTTCTCATATGCTTATTTGCCACCTCTATATATTCCCTGATAAGGTTCTTGTTCAAATCTTTTGCCCATTATTTTACTGGTTTATGAGAAGTACCCAATTTTGATGAAGTCCAATATATCAATTTTTTAATTTTATGTATCATGATGTTGTGCAGTTTTTAATAAATATGTCTAATGTGCAATCGCAATTATTTTCCTAGTTTTCTTCTATAAATTTTGTTGTTTTATTTTTTAATATATTTTAATGATTGTGGTATTACATTTGTCCCATTTTCCCCTCTTTATTCCCTTCTGACCTGCACTCTTCCTTCTACCTGTATTTCCCCTCCCCTTAGTTCATGTGCATGGGTCGTACATGTAAGTTCTTTGGCTTGTACATTCCTCCTGTCTATTTCCTACCTACTATTTATAATACTTATTCCCTCTACCTTTTTCCCCACTCCCTCCACTCCCCCTCCCTGCTGATAACTCTCCATGTGATTTCCATTTCTGTGATTCTGTTCCTGTTCTAGTTGTCTGCTTAGTTTGTTTTTGTTTTTGTTTTGTTTTAGGGTCAGTCATTGATAGTTGTGAATTTGTTGTAATTTTACTGTTCATAATTTTCATCTTCTTCTTTTCCTCAGATAAGTCCCTTTAACATTTCATTTTATAAGAGATTGGTGATGATGAACTTCTTTAACTTGACCTTATCTGAGAAGCACTTTATCTGCCCTTCCATTCTAAATGAGAGCTTTGCTAGATAGAGTAATCTTGAATGTAGGTACTTGCCTTTCATGACTTTGAATACTTCTTTCCAGACCCTTCTTGCCTGCAAGGTTTCTTTTGGGAAATCAGCTGAGAGTCTTATGAGAACTCCTTTGTAGGTAACTGTCTCCTTTTCTCTTGCTGCTTTTAAGATTCTCTCTTTATCTTTAATCTTGGGTAACTTAATGATGATGTGCTTTGGTGTGTGCTTCCTTGGGCCCAACTTCTTTTGGACTCTCTGAGCTTCCTGGGTTTCTTGGAAATCTATTTCCTTTACCAGATTGGGAAAGTTCTCCTTTATTTTTTCAAATAAGTTTTCAATTTCTTTCTTTTCTTCTTCTGGCACCCCTATGATTCAGATGTTGGCATGTTTAAAGTTGTCCCAGGGGTTCCTAAGCCTCTCCTCATTTTTTTGAATTCTTGTTTCTTCATTCTGTGATGGTTGAATGTTTATTCCTTCATTGCGCTACAAACCATTGAGTTTTATCCTGGTTTCCTTCCCATCACTGTTGGTTCCCTGTACATTTTCCTTTATTTCACTTTTCATATCCTTCACTTTTTCATCTGACCCTACTCAAACCTTTCTGAGAGCATCCTGATTAGTGTTTTGAACTGTGCATCTGACAGGTTGGCTACCTCTTCATCATTTAGTTGTATTTTTTCTGGAGCTTTGATCAGTTCTTTCATTTGGGCCATATTTTCTTCATCTTGGCACTCCTGCTATGTAGTAATGGGAGTAGGCTTAGGTATTCACCAGGGTGGGGCAACCTACATTGCTGGATTGTGGCACTGCATTTGTGGGGAAAGGGTACAAGGGGGAACAATACTGCTTGCTCAGCTCTCTGATGGCTTTCAGTCACTTCCTCAGGTACCCACAAGCAAATTGGGCCCTTCTGGTGCTGATTCTTGGGTGGGTGGTTTCATGTACATTCTAGTACCCTGTGAGTCTCTTCAACAAACCCTTGCATGAAGCTGGGAGTTTCTCCCACTGCCACAACCCCCACAGATTTTCACAGTCAGAGGTTTTGAGGCTTTATGTACCCATGCTGGAACCCTGTGTTGTGTGGTCTGTTTAACTCCCCAGTTTTTCCTCCCAGTTCATCCACAAGCATACGTGGGACTACCTGCTCTGCCAGTCTCTGTCTCACCTGCCCCAGCCCTCCAGCTGATGTCTTGCTTCTCTACCCAGCTGCCTATCTCTGCCCCTCTCACTGATCTAGATGAATGTTTCTTCTTTAATCCCTTGGTTGTCCTACTTCCATACAGTTCAATTTTCTGGCAGTTCTGGTTGTCTTTTTGCTTTTAAATTTATTGCTGTCCCTCTTTTGGTTGTGCTAGGAGGCACAGTGTATCTATCTACACCTCCTTCTTTGCCAGAAGTTGCTATAAGTTTTATTGTTTCAGGTCTATGATCCATTTTAAGTTAATTTTGGTTTATAGTGTAAAATATATGTTCAAGTCCATTGTTTAACATATGAATATCCAATTGATCCAGCAACATTTGTTGAAAAAACTATCTTTTCTTCACTAAATTGCCTTTGTAATTTAGAGAAAATCAATTAAACCTTTATGTGTGGGTTCATTTCTGTATATCTGTTGTGATCCATTCACTTATATGTCTATCTTCACACCAATACCACACTTTATTAATTAATGTGGTTCACAATATGACTTCCAATGAAACAGAATAAGTCCTCCAACTTTTTTTTTTTCAATGTTATTTTGGCTAGTCTAGGTCCTCAACATTTCTATATGAATTTTAGAATCTACTTGTCAGTTTCTACAATTTGCCTATTGGGATTTTCAATGGGATTGTGTTGAATGTATGGATCAATCTGGGGACACTATCTTCATATTAAATATTCTAACCTATAAACATATCTTATATTTATATATGTAATTTTTCATTTTCTCAGCAATGATAGTTTTCAGTGTTTAGATTTTGCACATATTTTGTCAGATTTATCATTAAATATGTCATATATTTTATGCTGTTTTAAGTGGTATTTTTTAACTTTTATTTCTAAGTGTTCCTTGCTAGCCTATAGAAATGCATTGATTTTTGTACATTAATCTTGTGTCCTGAAATCCTGCTAAGTTCACTTAATAGTCCTAGGAGTTTTTTGTACTTCCTTGGAATTTTCTACATAGATAGTTATGTTGTCTGTGATTAAAGACATTTTTATATTACTTCTTTTTCCATCTGGTTGCCTTATATTTCTTTTCCTTGGATGACTGCAGTATCAAAAACCTCTCATATAATACAAATAGATATAGAAAAAGTGGACATCCTTGTCTTGTTCTTGATCATAAGGTGAAAACACTTACTTTTTCAACTTTTTCTATGATATCAATGGTAAAATTTAAAAGGTACCCTTTATCAGGTTAAGGAAGTTTCCTTATATTACTAGTTTACTCAAACATTTTATCAGGAATGTTGGATTTCCTCTGATGCTTTTGCATCTATTGGGATTATCACATGGTTTTTATTTCTTTCTCTGTTGATATGGTGAATTCCATTAATTAATTTTCAAATGTTATTCCCAGTTTGCATTCTTGAAATAAACTCCACTTGATCATGATATGTTATCCTTTTTACATTTGCTAAAATTTTATTAGAAATTTTTGCATCTAATTTCATGAGAAACTTGATGCAATGTAGTTTCTTTTGGTTTTGATAACAGAGTAATACTGGACTCATATAATGAGTTGGGAAGTACTTCCTCTTTTAATTTTGTATAGTTAGCATCACTTATTCCTTAAATGTTTGGAAAAATTTGCCAGTAAAATCATCTGGGATTGAAGTTTTCCTTGGCAAATGGTTTTGTATTAACCTACAAATTCAATTTCTTTAATAGATACTGAGTTGCTCAGGTAATGTATTTTATCTTGAATAAATTTTGGCAAGCTATCTTTCAAAAAAGCCCATTTTATCTAAGTTTTTTAATTTTCTGGAAAATTTTTTTCATAATGTATGTTGATCTTTTTTACTATCTGCTCTATCTATAGTAATATCATCATTTGTCTTATTCCTGATCTTGGCAACTTGTGTCTTCTCTAATCATTTTCCTTATCATTCTGGCTAGAGGTTTTACCAATTTTGTCTCTTAAAAAATTTTCTTCTTTTCCATTGATTGTCTATATCCTTTTTCTTTTTTATTGATTTTCACTTGGTCTTTGTGATAGTCAGTTTTTTGTATCAACTTTACTGCTATAAAATATGCCCATATAGCTGGTAAAATATTACTTTTGTGTATATCTTTGAGGGTGTTTCTAGACAAAATTAGCGATTGAATAAGTAAACTGAGTGAAGATCACCCTCACCAGTTCAGGTGGACATCATCCAATCTGTTGAGGGCCTGAATAGAATACAAATACAAAAGGAAGAAAAAATTGCCCTCTAGTTGAACTAGGACTTTCATCTCCTCTTACCCCTAGTCATCTGCACTCCTTGTTCTCATGCCTTCAGACTCAGACCAGGACTAACACCATCAGCTCCCAATTATCAGGCCTTTGGACACAGACTGAATTACACCACCAGCTTTTGTTCTGTTTTTCTGGAAAACTCTGTCTAATACACACAGTCATTGTTCTTTCCTTTGTTCTGTTCACTTTGAGGAATTACAACAAATTCATGCTCTTCTTCTAGTTCCTTAAAGTGGGAACTGACATCATTGGTTTGAGACTTTCTTCTTTTCTTTTTTCAACTTTTTTTTATTGTTGTTCAAGTACAGTTGTCTCCATTTTCCGCCTCTACTCCTCCCCCAACCCCAGCCATAGCCACTTCCCACCTTTGATCCTACCCCCCTTTGGTTTTGTCCATGTGTCCTCTATGTGTATTCCAGAAAATCCTTCCCCCCTTTCCCCCCATTATTTCCTTCCACCTCCCCTCTGGTTACTGTCAGTTTGTTCTTAATTTCAATGTCTCTGGTTACATTTTGCTTACTTTTTTGTTTTGTTGATTAGGTTCCACTTAAAGGTGAAATCATATGGGAATTGTCTTTTACCACCTGGCTTATTTCACTTAGCGTAATGTTCTCCAGTTCCATCTATGCTGTCACAAAGGGTAGGAGCTCCTTCTTTCTTTCTGCTGCATAGTATTCCATCACATAAATGTACTATAGTTTTTTTGATCCATTCATTTACTGATGGGCACTTAGGTTGCTTCCAGCACTTGGCTATTGTAAATAGCACTACTATGAACATAGGGGTGTATAAGTTCATTTGAATTGGTTATTTGGGATTCCTAGCGTATATCTCCAGCAGTGGAATTGCTGGGTCAAAAGGCAGTTCCATTTTTAGTTTTATGAAGAAATTCCATACTGTTTTCCACAGTGGTTGCAGCAGTCTGCATTCCCACCAACTGTGCACTGGGGTTCCCTTTCATCACATCCTCATGATCACTTATTGTTTGTTAATTTATTAATGATGACCACTTTGACCAGAATAAAGTGATATCTCATTGTGCATCTCTCTGATGGCTAGTGATGTTGAGCATCTTTTCATAGGTCTATGGGCCACCTGTATGTCCCCACTGGAGAAGTGTCTATTCAGGTCCTTTGTCCATTTTTTAATTGGATTGTTTGTCCTCCTAATGTTGAATATGAGTTCTTCATATATTTTGGAGATTGCACCTTTGCCTATTATATTGATCTGCTTTGACTTATTGTCTTCATGGGTAACCTTCTATGGTAGGAGACCAGTGGAACCCAGTGGTGAAGTCTCCTTGATCTCCTGAGTAGGATGCTCTTGGGATACCCTTATTCCATTTATGTTGACTCTCTTGTTGAAATTGGGTTTTAGTTGTTTGGGTTTTATTCTTTGGTGGGTTCTTCCCTTTGGCTGGCTGACTGAGAATCATGCTGCCCACCACATCTTGTATGCTGTTGCATAGGTGCTGCCAGAATGGAAAAAAAAAAAAAACAGGAAACAAAACCCACACCCATAAATATAACTTCCACCCACAACCACACTTTCCACAACAAATAAACAAATATTAATAAATGTATAAAGAGATTAAGATTATTATAAGAAAGGAAAAATGAATATGAGATGATTAAGGAAAGAAATATGATTTTGAGAATATAGAAGGAGGAGAAATAATAAGAGTAAAGAATAGAATCAAGGCAAAGAAAATTTACATCATAAATAAAAAAGGGAGGGAAGAAAGCAAAATGAAATAAGAAAAGGAAGAGTATAGTCTGAGATTAAAAAACTTTTTAAATAGTGAAAAAATAGAAACAAAACTGAATAAAAATCCACCACAGCAATATCAATGACAAATGAACAAAAATTAATACAGGTGAAGAGGGAATGAGAAAGAAAAAAAGCTTTTAAGATGTCTAAAGGAATGAAAAGTGATTTTGAGAGGATAGAGGGAGGAGAAATAATAAGAGTGAGGAATGAAAACAAGGCTAAGGGGAGGGGCAGTAAAATTTAATACAAAAGTAAGAAAGGGCCAGAGGAGGACAAAATGGAGTAAAAGAGGGGAACAATAAAATTTGAGATTTGAAACACAAAAACAGTAAACATCTAGGAAGAAAACTGAAGAAATGCTACCACAACCACCATATCAACAACCAATGAGCAAAAATTAATAAAGGTAGAGAGATAAGGATACTATAAGAATGTAAAAAAGAATGTGGGGTGACTAATGACAAGAAAAAAAATGATTTTGAAAGGTCAGAGAAAGGAGAAAGTAAGAGTGCAGAATAGAAACAAGTCACAGGAAGGGAATATACAATTTGAAACAAAAATAAGAAGAGGAAGGAAGAAGGCAAAATGGAGTAAGAGAAGGGAGGAGTGAAATATAAGATTTGAAATAAACTAAATTAAAAAATAGTGAAATAATAGGAACAAACTTGAAGAAAAAGAAAAAGTGTCAAAAAGCTATGCAGGAGAGAAAAATAGTGCAACTAACAAAGAAGACCACAGTGGAATTCGTCTCAGCAGAGTTTAGTGTTTACCACTGTCTTCTCTTTTTGGATCTTCCCTTGGTATTATCAGATGCTGTACTAGTATAGCCCTAGGCAGCCTGTTCAAGGTTTCATGTGACCCACAGTCTGTGGCTGTGTCCTTCAGGCTTGGTTGGTCCCCACTGTTCTGCCCTGCTGGCTTTCCATCAGCACAAGGCCCAGGAGTGGTTCTTCTAATGTCTGAGAGCACCACTAGTACCACCTCCACCTGCCTCCAGAGGAGGCTTCTGGTGTGATTAGGAGGATGGGATCTCTGGCTCACCCCCAACAGGCACTGTTCAGTTTTCAGGGAAGGTGGTATTGGTGTTTTCCTGCTCCCCTGTCACATGTTTTGGTTTGTCCCATATTACTTCCAATAATGTATAGTTTCTGATAAATTAGCTTCTATTTCCTGTGAGCATCCAATCTGTATAAAAGGGGCAGCTCTTTTCTGCTTGGCACTGAAGGCAGTTCTATATAAGAGCCAAGGGTTTGTGGGATCCTGAACAGCCTTTGTTGCACCTATCTCTAATTTCTCTGCTCTACTGATTTCAGGGGATCAGGGCCCAAGGAACCAGGATAGTTTGTGGTGTCTGATAGAAGGTTCAGAAAAGGCCCTTTCAGGGCTTCTCCTTCTTTCATTTGCAGATAATGCACTGAGCAGGGGACTCCTGAGCCTGGCCTCACTGATCTTCAGAGCCTGCAATCTTGCAGGTGGCTGTTGGGCCTGCCTGCCAGTGAGGGGACATGCATTCTGTTCCTAGCTGTCCAGTTCCCAGCCTTCCACTATCACAGGAGACTCAGGTCCAAACTCTCCACTCTGCATAGGCCCCTGCTTACCAGCCATGCTGTTTCAGGTCCCACAGTCCTTTCAGTGTGACATTTTCTGTTCTTCCTGTGCAGCTGGACTCAGTGGGGCTGAACTGCACTTTCACTGTGATTTCTTCTTTGGCAGAGTTACTGTGCTTGCACACACATGTCAAGCAGAGAGTCCTTGCTGAGTCTCAAGTCTTGCCTCAGCTCCTCTTTTAAGAGTCACTATGTGGCCCTCCACTACAGCACCAAGCCCTGGGCCTATTCTCCGTGCACTCCACCTTCCCTCAAAGCATAATCTCTCTCTTCCCCAAAACCACAAACTCTCTCTCTGTCAGGACTGATGACAGCCTACCAAGTGCCTCTGACAGTTTTAGAGTTTCTCTCTGGAACTCTCCCAGATGGCACTGCCGCTATGTGCGTGCTACTTGCTGTTTGTAGCCTTAGTCTCCCAGACTTCGTATATCCTACCAAGACTCTCCCAGTTAGGGGTGGTGTTTCCCTGTGTGGGACTAAGGCCCTGCTCTTGGAGGGAAGGGAGTCACTAAGCTACATTTTCTGACTGATCTTTCTTCTGCTCCTGGTGCTTCACACAGGGTATTGCCCACTCAATTTAAAAAATCTGTTACCAGAGGGTGCAAAACATCCTCTGTACTCCTTGGCTTCAAAAATTCATATCAGCTGAAATTCTGTTGATTGTTCAGGTCACTTGTCAGAAGATCAGCCAAAAATCCATGCTGGGGGCACAATCAAGTGGGGTCAGCTGCCATCTACTCAGCAGCCATCATCCACTCTCTTCTCATTTTTGTTTTTAAAATACAACCAAGTCTCATGTCACACAGTTCAAATATGCACATATTTCAATTATAACTGTTCAGTTATATAATAGTAGTTCCCCAACAACACAGTGTAAATTTCAGTTACAAGGTATGCGAACCATGGATAATTGCATAACCCACAAACTTTTTGCTACCAGCTATTCACTCCATGTATCATTGTGTAAACAGTCAGTTTTTAACGGTGAAATAATAAGCAGTTGTGCTGCCTCCTTGTCTCCTAGTGATAAACCCACATAACATTTTTTAAAAAGCATGGACAACTGAAGAAAAGAATTGGCCCCAAACCCTGCACATACAGCAGAGAAACAAACAAACAAATAAAATAATATTGGAATGATAACAATTTACATTGCTCATAAATGGAAGAAATAACTAACTGTGGGAATGTGGAGACTCTAAACATACAGCAAGAAAAACTTAGTAAATGCGAGCATATTGACATAAATGAGGGAAGTGATTCTGATGAAAAAAAGAATGTCCCAGAGGAAGTGATGCTGTCAATATTGTCACATTGAAGGAACTCTTGGAAATATTTAAGAATATTGAAGTTGCAAAATATAAAATATTATAAGTTTACCTAAATTTAAAATAAATGTGAAAACTCATCAAGATAAATTATGTTCATCTCATAAATTATGTGACAAGAAGAAGAATGCAAGCACTACTCTTAATAACTTCTTGACAAAAAATAAAACATTTTAATTCTCAATGTTTCTAATGTTTTAAATTAGTGTCCTAATTAAATATTTGTTTTATATTTTTATTATTATATGCATTTATAGCTGACATTAAAAGCATTTCAAATATTTTGTCAAATTTCTTAAAGGTCATGGAACAATGTTGTTTTTCCCCATTGGTTATTAAGATTGCTTTGCACAGCTTGTATGATCATTTTTACAGTCTCATGCTACTGTGCAAAGCAAGGATTATGTATATGATTTCACTGGGTATAAAATTCTAAGTTGACAGGGTTTGTGGTTTTTTTCTTTCATTACTTTAAAACTGATTCACTATCTTCTAGCTTGCATTATTTCTAATAAGAAATCTATCACCCTTATCTTTGTTTCTTTATATGCTATGTTTCTCTGGCTGAGTGTGTGTGTGGTGTGTGTGTGTGTGTGTGTGTGTGTGTGTGTGTGTGTGTGTTTCCATGGCTAATTTTACTGATACTGATCCACATGTTACAAATATAAAAATGCACTGGAAAGAGTCAGTGGAAAATTAAGCAAACTTGTGTGTAACCACACCTTGAAAACTTTTGTGTCACATGATTATGTTTGGGAAGAGAACAAAGATAGTCCAAAGATTCTATGTTAAGGCCCATATGAAGAGCAACAAACAACAAAAGATATTAACCATTGTTTTTTCCCCAAAATAGCATATTTTTATTTTCTTAATTTTCTCACCTGAGGAATTTTTTATTGCTTTTAGAGACAGAGGAAAAGGGGGAGGAGGGGAGAGAGAGAGAGAGAGAGAGAGAGAGAGAGAGAATTGGTTGCCTCTCATAGGCTCCTCAACTGGGAATCAAACTTGCAACTTAGATATGTGCCCTGACTGGGAATTGAAACCACAACTTTCAGTGTATGGGACAACACTCCAACCAACTTAACCACCTCTCCAGGGCACAAAATAACATATTTTATTGCATAATTTTGATTTGGACCTTTAAAAATATTTTATTGTATTTATTGGGATTACATTGGTCAATAAAATTATACAGAATTCAAGTATACAATTTTATAATATGTCATCTGTATATCTTATTGTGTGTTCACCATCCAAAGTCTAATCTCCTTCCATTAGCACTTATCCCCTCTTTACCCTCTTCTACCTGCCCTCACCCAAATTTTCCTCTGGTAACCACCATAATATTATCTGTGTCTAAGAGTTGCTTTTTTTTTAAACTTAATCTCTTCACCTACTTCACCCAGAGGGGAAGCCGTCTGACAACTGTCAGTCTGTGTTCTGTATCTATGAGTACATTTCTCACTAGATTCCATATAAATGAAATCATATGGTATTTGTCTTTCTCTGACTGGCTTATTTCTCTTAGCACAATATCCTCTCGGTCCATCCATACTACACTGAACATGTTTGATCTCATCTGGCTGATTTTAAGAGTTGCTAAGAGTTGCTCTTTTTCACTGGTTTTTACACAATCTGCTTATTATATTCATTCATGTAGTTTTCTTCATGTTTCTTGTGATTATAGAATTTATTGGATCTGTGGGCTAATAATTCTCTTAAATTTAGAAAACTTTTGACAATTATTTCTTCAAATATTTGTTTTGTTCTCCTCACTTTCAGGTATTCCCATTTCATAAATTTTTAGCTGCTTGAAATTATCCCAGAGCTCACTGATGCTTTTTAAATTTTTTTGTCTTTTTTTTCTCTCTGTGTTTCATTTTCAAAGGGAATATTACTATATATGCAAGTTCATTACAATTTTCTTCTGCAGTGTATAATCTGCTTTTTTTAACTTTAATTTTTTTATTTTTTAATTATTTTATTGTTGTTCAAGTACTGTTGTCTGCATTTATCCCCAACCCCAGTCATCCCCACCTCCCTCCCCTGATACCAACCCCCCTTGATTTTGTCCATGTGTCCTTTATAGTTGTTCCTGAAAACCCTTCTCCACTCTCCCCCCATTATCCCCTCCCACTTTCCCTCATCAAATCTTTGTTTTCTTTGTCTTAGTTTTCTATTATTTGTTTTTTTTCCCGATGCTACTTAACCCATTCAATCTTTTCATTACCACCTAAACATCCAGATTAGCATCACAGTAACTGTCTTAACATACTATCTATACTAATTCTATTTTCTAATCATTTCCAAGTCAGTTTCAACTTATTAATTTTCCTCATTATTGTACTAGAATAGCACTTTCTCTAGGTCCAATTGTTTCCTAATACTGAAGCAGAACCCTTCTCAGTACTCCACCAAAGGACCCATGAATTATGAGGTTTTACTGCTCTGGCTGTTAAGAACAGGACCTATTCCCAGCCCTTTATGAGTTCTAAATATTGTTCATTCTAAGTCTTTTGGGTGGGTCTTTCCCCAACCTTGAGTAGTTTCTTTATACATGTGCAATGGAATCAATTGAATACTCAGTTGGGACCCTCTTCGGGTTTCCAGGTAGGTTCTCTTTCTGTGCACTTTTCTCCGCTCCACTACTGTGCCCTGAAACTCTATCTGATTTGGCCTCCCCAGATTTGTCTCCCCAGCCCCTTGAGAGTCATGGGCTCTGTCAGAGTGCCCTTCCCTGGGGAATGGCTCTAGGCAGTACGCTGAAGTAGTGGCAGGACTCACCTTGTTTCCCATTCCTCAGGAAAAACTTACCTTCATCACCTGATGCCCAGTGTCTTCAGAACCATTTTATTTTGCCCAACACTTTAATTGTTTCAGTAAAGAAGGTAAAGTCAGTATCCATTATGGTGAAATGTGAAAGTAAAAGAATTGTTATCTGATTTTTTTCTAACAATATCTCAGTTATTTACTTCTCTTAGAAACAAATTCCTCAGTCTTCATCACTCATTTTTCAGTATATTTTTGGTGATTAAATAATATTTAAAGGACAATTTGTATGTAATAGGCACTAAGACAAAAATAAGTAAAAGTCTAAAATGTAAAGGAAACTACCAGAATAAAAAGAATGATACACAATAAAATATCTGAATTGAAACACTACCTTCTTTGCTCTAGACATCCTGCATTCACTACCAGCTATAGTTTATCATTTGATTAATTATTGAAAAAATTACAAACCAATAAATATTTTGAATTTGTTCCCTAAACCTCTACAAATGACACATGACAGATTCAAATGTATGTATAGTTCTGCCACATCAACAGGTAAACAGAGAAGTCCATGTAAGGCAGTTACTATAAGCCTGACACGTTTGGCACTAGCACTACAGTAAGTTACAATGCATGGTCCTGGTCTTCTAGGGACTTACAGAGCCCAGAAGTAGGGAAACAATAAGGCCATTTTCCATGACTGAATGAATGCATGAATGAATGAGAAATCTATCTACATGGAAAACTGTGAGAGACAAAGTGAGAAGGGATCCCAAGAGAGGGCACTTAATTTATCCTATGAGAAAGAAAATGGTGTCAAAAAATAAAAAGAACTCACAGAGACAGAAAATAGTTCTGTCTGAATCTGGAAAGTCATTAATACATACAGAGTCTTAGTTTTGTAAAATGAAAATAGCTCTGTAGATGGATGGTGGTGATGGTAATTAAAAATGTGAATGTATTTAACAAGGTTATTGGTGACTTGAAAATCTGTTTTTGTTGTTGTTGTTGTTGTTATTGCATAAACAGTGGTCAATGTCTTACTATTAAATCTGTACAAAATGACAAAAAAGTTTGTTAAAGAAAAAGGAAGAAAGAAAACATTAAAAAATATGAATGTATTTAATGCTACTGAACTATACATATGCTTAAAAATATTTACAGTGGTAAATTTTATGTGTCGTCTCTCACAAAGTTTTTAAATATATGGTATGATCAATGATAAGAATATTTTTAATACATAGAATTAAAAGTATAGGCAAGGAAATAAAAGTGTTTTCCTCTACCTATCTTAGGTTCCCCAAGTGGGGCTCTATAAATTAGATTGGCCAATGGCAGATTAACAAGAGAACAACGAACAGGTTTATGAACATGCACACTGAGCATGTACACATGGGAGCACCCAGCATCAACTGACCCAAAAGAGTGATTAGAACTTGAGCATATATTTCATCTTAACAAAACAAAACAACATAAAATAAAAAACAGGTTTGGGACTTTTAGGCAGGAGAGGATGAATAGAAAAAGTGTGGTAATAAGAATTGTTTAATAAGGTTTGTTATGCAGACTTGTCATTGACTTCTCCGCTGATAAGAGTTGTTAAGAGTCCTCCTCTTCCTAGTACTGAAGAGGATATACCTCTACAAATGGCATTTTTATTAATGTAAATTCCTTTACAAAAGGCAAACACATGCCCTGTTTTTAGAGCTTTTGCTGCATCTGCTTATTCTTGTTGATGCAGTAAGAAATGTCCAAACCTGTAGAGAATTGTTGAGTTTATTTAAGCTAAACTGACTACAGTTGCTGGGAAGCAAAATCTCAATGGATTGGGAAAATGCTCTAGAGAATGGCAGTTGTACAGCTTAATTTATACATTAGAATCAATGAAGAAGACTAAGGAAAGTTACATAAAATCCATTGGTGTCATATTAAGGAGCAGGGAAATCTCTGAGATTGGGTAAAAAGTAAAACAGAGACACATACTTCTTTTACATCAGTGGGTACAGGATAATTAGCTATTAACATTTTCAGGGCATAGAGATGGCATGTGGAAAAGAAAATAACAATGAGGGATTCTTTGTTCTCATACTCTGCTGCAGTGGTTGTGCCATGAGGGGTCCAGAAAAGGGGGATTACTCTGACATTCCAAGGGCATGTTATTGTAGATGCAAAAAAAAACAATACACAGCCTTACTTAAAATAAAGACTGAACTTTTTTAAGGAAGCTACAGTCCCAGGATCTGACAACCTGCCATAACTTGCCTTTAATTAGGAATTTTTATGTTCAGAATATCCTATGTGTTTGCTTTTGGTCTCTGAGTTTGCAGGGGCTGCCATGCAAACATTCCCTCAGCTTGTCAGGTTTAGTATGTGACTGCTTTTTCATCCACATGCTTAATGTACTTCTGCTTAAAATCAATATGCCAAAGAGGCATATTTTGGGGTGGCATATTCTGGTACCCCTTAACACCACCAGTATGTAAATCCCACATCAAGCATGTTTTTCCTGATTTATAATTTAAATTTTACACAAGGAAAACAGCATGTATTGGTCCTCAGCTTAACAATAAACTAACCTATTGACATTACTATCAAACTTTATCTGAAACAGTCATGTAGAAACTATTCTCTTTACCTAAAGATCTCCAAAAGACATTTCCAGAAAAGTAAAAAATGTAAGTTTAGATTTTGATGTTTGATGTTGAATTACAACATCATCCATCTATGCAATGTGGACTACATATAATGCCCTATACACTCCAAACAATGAACTGGTATTCATTGTTTGAAAAAGGCATACTTTGAAAAGTATAATTGGTATTCATTGTTTGAAAAATGTATTCATATCTTATTTAGTCCTCCAAACAACTCTATGTATAGTAATGCTATCCCAGGTAAGGAAACAGAGTGGTAAAGATTTTTATAAAACTTGCCCTATGTTACGTAGCTTAAACAAAGAAGTCAGGATTCAAATTGATTTCTCTATGTCTCCAAAGTCCATGTTCTTTACTTTCAATATGCTACTTACTATGAAGTTTGTTTCAGTACTGCAGTAGTTTTCAAGGTGTGACATGCCTCCCAGCACCCACTCCCAGCAACACCAAAAGCATTTGGAAACTTGCTACAGATGCAAAACTTGGCTCCTTCCAGATATAGTGAATCAGAAGTTCTGATAGTGGAGCCAAGCAAGTGATTCTGATACCCATTCAAGTATGATAGCCATTGCACTATTGGATAACCAATGGCAGTGAGGGGAAACTTCAGAAGATAGAAGAGGATGGAAAGAGAGATGAAGAGTGGGCACAAATTGTCCAATCTCTGATAAGAACATAGTACCATAACTTCCTCCATTAGGTGATCATGTCTGCAGCTTCAGGAACACACATGAAAAAGAATATACCAAGGATCTCTTGACTAAATTGGTGATAAAGCAAATCCCAGGTGTGAGACAATACTGAAAATAACTTCTTCCAACATGATACCACTGTATAGTAAATACATTTCCAAAACATCAGGTGAAACATCTATATCCAGAATGGTTAGGTTCACATTTCCCAAAGAGTGGGTCTCTGACACTTGGATCACAGATATGTACCCCCAAAAAGATGGGGGCAATAAATTAGAGGACCTTTTCTACCATAGCTCTCTCACCAGGCTTAAGCACACTACAGGCCCAAGAAGCTTTATATACTTGCCCAAAGACCCATTTTTTTTTCATATAAGTGCCAAGTAACATCCTACTGAGCCTATGCTCTTAAGAGGGAAATGGCCCACCAATACACCAGAAGTGGAGACACAGGTGTTAAGGAATTTGACACTGCTTTTTCCCTCACCCGACCCCTCAAATGAAAATGCATCTTTGCTAATTCTGGATGGTCTAACAACTATAAAATCCCTATATGTTCATAAATATTGAAGATATTTGTATATTACTCATGAAGTTTCTCTGAAGTAAAAGTCCTGTAGCATAGCAAGAACTAAACTTTCCTATCAAATAAAACCTGAGCAAGCTGTGTCTCAGGTAGCAGTCTTCCTCCTGTGAGGGCCATGGTGTTGTGGAGGCACAAAAAATCTCTCCTCTCACCTTCTAAGTTCTTGCAGTTGGGCTAATAGTCAAATTAACATGAGACAGATTAACATGTCTAAAGTTTATTTTACAGATACACATTTGGGAGTGCCATAAGATTGAGACCCAAAACAGGCATTGGGAAGTTGAGGCTTATATGCCATTCTAAAACTAAGGAGAAAGGAAGGAGGGACTTCAAAGGGCAGAAAGAAAATTCACACAGAGATAGAAAAGCAAATGTTTGGTAAATAAATGTTTGCTGGGCCATCTTTACAATGAGACACAGAGAGAATTTTGACCAAAAGGACTTGCTAGGCTCTTCTCTGTCTATTACACACTAGTTCATATAAAACTATAGTTATCTTTGATGATAGCTCCCTTCCTGGAAAAGGTCCTCTATCTCAATTCCTTTAGGCAGGTAAATGGGAAGGGTCCAAGGTCCTTTCTGAGTCTTTTATTCTTTAACCAGCTAAAAATCAATATCTCAAAAGGCACATTTTGGGATCTGGCAAAACTTTGTTTCCCTTCAGCATCTGAAAGAAACCAAGCCAAGATGTGCCTCATCAACTTCTGCCCTGTGAGTTCACCTGGCTTCTAATAAAATTTCATTTCCTTGGATACTTAAAGCAGTATCTGGGTAAGTTCATAAAAATGTGTGAAGTTCATAATTTTAATGTAGTCCTTATAAATAAAACAATAATAAAATAAATTAAAGAAAAACATGGCCAGCCCACTAGGCAATGGTACAGTTTTCAGAACTTCTTGTAGCAGGAGCTTGGAACCATGCAGGACTGGGCAGGTGGAAGAACAGCTGCATGCATATTCTCACCCAATCTTCAGAAGAGTCCTATGAGGTGCATATTATTTCTATTCCCATCTTGCATAGAGAATAAAAAATGTGCCTAGTTGCACAAAGTATAAGGGGTTGAGTCCAAATGTGAACCAGGTAGTTTTACTGCAAAAGCCACACTATAACCACAAAAAAAATTGTGCAAGTAGATTCATATGCCAATGTAACCCTTACAGTGAATTAAAAAATCAAAGAATTTGCTCCAGACTCCACTCTTTGATTTGGTTGGCTCCCTTTAGGCAGAGAGATTAATTATGTACAACCTATTTGAGGAACTGTTTTCTGATTCATGCCATGAGTAAGGGAAAAAACACAGTATCTTTGCATCTTGAAATTATGAATATTTTGTCTTTTCAAAGCTACTTGTTTTTCTGTGCTTATCTCCTGGGGTGCAGATGCAGCTAGTCTGCATTTGGTCCCCAGTGAGGTCTTTCCACTATATCCTGCCTGTATCCATGCCTTATGTTAACTCTGAAGGGGGCAATCAGAATATTGTTTCAGGAAGGACTTGCAATATAATATGAGGATCACTTCTCTTACAAATAGCTATATTTTATTCACTTCTAATTTCTCACTAGCCCCAATTCTCATCCCTGGTACCATTCTGGTTTTTAAGCAGGGAAATTTATATATTCTTCTAACTTACATTGTTCTTTAGAAACATTATAATTCAGTTTTGGTAGAGTCATCATCAAACATATTTCATCAAACTACACAGCCCAAAACCATTTTAACTTTTTATGGATATATTATTTCATACAGAAAAGTGCACAAATCAAAAGTATATAACTCCATTAATTATCAAAAATGAATACACCCATGTAGCCACTACCCAGGCCAACAAACTGAAGATTATCAGCATTTTAGAGACCCTCTTGTTCCCTCTCCTACATATTGCCCACCCTGTATCCAAAAGTAACTACCACCCTAACTTCTAATGCCATAAATGAAGCTTCTCTGGTTTGGGACTTTATATAAAAAGAGTCATACAGTATATACTCTTTTATGTTTGGATTTACCCTTTGTCACATATAGCTCAAGTTCATTCATTTTCATTACTATATAGTATCCCATTACATGAATATACCACAATTTATGTAAAATGCTGTTGACAGATATTTGAAAATTGCAATGCAAAAGGTTTGTATGTAAAATATGGAGAAATATGCTACATAACAAAAATATAAGAAATCTATTGAATATGTCTTAAAAGACACTTTTTAAAAAAGGATATTCAAATAATCAAAAACCATTAAAAACTCTCAACCTCATTAATCATCCAGAAAATGTAACTAAGCTATGATGAGGCACCACTTACACACAGCAACCAGAATGGCTAAAATGAAAAGACTGTTAAGGTCATGTGTTGACCAAGGTATGAAACAACACAAATGCCTTATAATTTTCATACATAATTGGTACAATTACTGAGGAAAACAGTCTAGTATTATCTACTAAAATTAAGTATATTTCATTTTTAACTATAAACTTATTTAAGTTTTTAAATGCATTTTTAAAAAATACATGCTTAGAGAAACAGGCTAGGCAGTGATTTACATAAAACCACTTCTGGGGTCTTTTCCCAAACTTGAAATATGCTCTTAGAATAATGTAGCAGAAAAAATACTGATAGTTACTTACATTACATTAATTTTCTCAAATACTGTCCAGTTCAATTTCATTATACTCTGCCAAGACTATATTCATATAGAGGATTGCATCCAAATAGGATATTTCCAGCAGCACATTGACAATTTAGAGATGGAAGTGCAGAAGGGCCCTGAGAACTCAGTTAGTGACTGAACAGGGCATTATTTGCTAAACACCCACAGTGGGCCAGTTATGGCACAAGGCAAAATACTTAAATATTTCAAAGTCTGTCTCATTTCAACACCTTTCTCCCCATATTTACTCTTCCTAAGTGATACCTTGTACTTTTCAGTATTTTTCTAGGAGTCTTTTCCTGGGACCTATAGGCTCACAATTCTGAAATCCTTTTATTCAACACATCTCTTGTCTTAACATCAGACTTTTACCTTGATCCCCTGTTGAGTGTTCAGTTCCTCAAGTGACTCCAGCTAAACATAACTAAATTTAATTCATGTTCTCCCAAAACAAACCATCAGTTATTACAGGCTGTTACAAAAATACCGAAAACTCCATACAGTCTCTGAAGCTAGAAATTAGACAGTGATCTTTCAAGTCTCTATCTCTCATCCTCGATATCTATTGAGTTACTAAATCCTGATGGTTTTACCTCCACCTGGTCTCTATCCTCCTTTACTAGCACCTGCCTGGACAACAAACACAGCTTCCCAGCTGTCCCTCTGTACCTCCAGTTAACACTATGTGTAATCTGATTTATTTGACTTCCCTCTGCAAACCATTGGATGGTTCTTCACCTTTAGCACAAAGCATAACCTATAATAGTCTCAATTTATGTAATAAAAGCAGAGAATATTCAGATACTTGTGCCAGTGGTTGCTTCTAAAAAAACAACTTGTTACTGGAGGAATGAAAGAAGAGAGAAATGTACTTTTACTATATACCCTTTTTATATTTTTTAATCTGGTACCAGAGCCAGGTATTATCTATTCAAAAACATTTTTAATGTATGTCATAAGATTCTGCATATTTGCAATAAATGGGCTAAAACTTGGTTCTGAGCATTCCTATAGTCAAAGAAACATGAGAAACATGATCAGATTTAAGTCACTTGTTTATTTAGATAAAATCAAACTAGTGCCTCGGAACAAGCCCAGCTTTTACTGGTTCTAAAAATCAGATAAGTTTTCCCACGGGTCCTCATGAAATAAACATTATATAGGAGAAATCTTCAACAACATTCCCAAATAGTTTCAACAGTGACTCTCAGGGTGCAGATCCTTAGAATATCCCTCCAGGCAAACCAAAAGCATAATCCAAAAACACAATTTGGTAAAGCAGTTCTTCCAGGAGCTAGTCAACTCATTTATTTTATTTTATTTTTTATTTTAATTGTTGTTCAAGTAGATTTCTGCCTTTTACCCCCACCCCAGCCCACCCCCCCCCAGGTCTCCCCACCTCCCTCCCATAACCAACTCATTTTGATTATTTCATATGCTCCATTCACATCAGACCTTGGAATATGGTCAATACATGATAACAATGTTTTTCTTTAATAATACAGATGAAATAATTTTGCACAAGTGAGAGCTGCCAATAAAGCAAGAGCCTGATTCTCAGGTATTTCCCTATGTTTGATATCAGGATACTACAAGATCAAGGCTTGCAAGAAGTCTGGAATGGGCTAAAATCTTTTCAAATATTAATATTCTACAAGGAATGTTATAACACATCTCTAGTTATTCTTCAAATGAATTTAAGAACTTTTGCCTGCCTTGCTCATAGGGCTTCCTTGTACTCAGGAAATTCCCTGAATAGAATTAGAGGTGTTCCAGTTAAAGGTGAGGTCATATAGTATTTGTCTTTTACCACCTGGCTTATTTCATTCAGCATAACACTCTCTAGTTCCACCCATGCTGTCACAAAGGGTAGGAGCTCCTTCTTTCTTTCTGCTGCATAAAATTCCATTGTGTAAATGTACCATGTTTTTTTTAATCCTAATCAACAAAACAAACAAACAAGCAAGCAAAATATAACCAAAAGCATTGAAATTAAGAAAAAACTGACAGTAACCAGAGGGGAGGGGATAATGGGAGGGAAAAGGGGGAGGGTTTACAGGAACAACTATAAAGGACACATGGACAAAAATGGGAGGGGGGTGGAAGCAGGGAGGGAGGTAGGGATGGCTAAGGTGGTAGGGAAGGGTGGGGGGGAAAGGCAGAAAACTGTACTTGAACAACAATAAAATTCAAAAGTATTTCATGAAAAAATTAATTAATCAATCAAAAAAAGAATTAGAGGTATCATTAGCATTGCTTTAAAGGAAACCAAAAGCTAAATTTGTAACTAAATTTGAGACATCTAAGAAGAGTACTCAGTGTAGGAGGGTGCAGCCAGGGGGCCCTCAAAAGAAGGATTTGTAATGGGGTCCAGAACTCAAAGTGTTAAGGAAATATTAGAAAGATATATAGGATGTTCTCACCCTCCACCACAGGTGTGAGTTGGGGGAAGGGACACATAGAATAGGGACATTGAGAGCTGTTTTGCATAGCAACAGCTTTGCAGCTAACCTCTGGCATTTAACATATCTATAACATTTAACTGGTTGCATAGATATGTTAAATAGCTGTGGCCATGCTCTGAGACAGGGGGATGGAAGGAACTTCCCCCCAGATGTAACTGGGAGGCAACCCCACCTAGTTACAGTGCCTGTGTGAGATCTTGGAGATGATTGGCTATATGACATGGGGCCACCCCTGTGCAGACTTATGATGGCAGCCCAGTAAATCTGGAAGGATATTTAAACCCAGATGCAGCAGCCATTGAGAGGGAGCCATGTGGCTGTGGCAGTGGAGAGAGGACCACATGACTGCAGCCATATAGAGGTGACCATGCAGCTGTGGAAGTGAGGAGAACCACCTGGCTTTGGCCAGAGTGGGGGGAATCCCCCTCTCCTGCAGCCATGAGAAGAATCACCATGAAGCTTTAGCAGAGAACTACCAGGTGGCTTCAGCAGAGAACCACCACACGGCTTTAGCTGGAGATCCTGGCAACACAGCTGATGGCGCTGGGAACTGAGAAAGGCCTACCAGCCAAGCACGGATTACTGGGAAGAACCGGGAGCTGCCTGAGCCATGGACTTCTATTTCTTTCCCTGAGATATGGTACCCAAGACTGGGCAAAGTGGGGAAGGAAGGACTGTGTGTGTTTGCGGGTGTTTTAAGGGACTTTGGGATTTTGATGAAGACATTAAGTCATTACTCTGAAGTCTGTATAACTTGAATAAATAATTCCTTTCCTTTTCACCAATCTCTAACATGGAGAGCTATAATTCTCTGGTGAAGGGAAAGGTGAACCTAGTACAGGGGGACCCCAGGAGAAAGGGGGATCAATTCAGTAGCATTGTGGGACCCTCTTCCCTGGTGGTCAATCAGGTAAAATCATGGGAGACCACATGTGCAATAGCTTTAAAGTAATACAACTACTTGTACATGCTCAGTAAAAGCCCACCAAAACTAGCCAGGAACGATCCGCCCTATAAAAATAGAGTCCCTCTAGCCCATGAGGTCAATCTCTGCTCAGAGTTGGCCCGCTCCCATGTTCTGTGGAGTATACTATCACTCAATAAATCTTCTCTCTTTCTTTATGTTATAAACTCTGGGTGTTCAGTTCAATTCTTTGTCCCGATCATCAAGAACCTGGTTACCTGTGCCCACCTGTGACACTCAGGAACCATGAGTCCCAGATCCACGTCTATGGGCTACATGTTCACACTTAATAAGATTAGTAATGCTCCAAAAACAAGTAGCACTACTCCACCTTTTACCCTACATTTTCTTCCTTTTTTTTTATCCAAAGATCAACTTCATCTTTTTTAACTTTTTTTATTATTGTTCAAGTACAGTTGTTTCGACTTTCCCTCACCATCCCCCCACCCCAGCCATACCCACTTCCCACCCTTGATCCTACCCTGCTTTGGCTTTGTCCATGGGTCCTTTATACATGTTCCTGAAAACTCTTCCCCCTTAAGACAAGAAGAAAGTATCTCAGCCTGTGTCTACACAAAGCCCCAGACACAATCCTCCTTTTAAACATGTAGTCCATTTCAAAATGGACAGATTCCTTATGTACAAGGAAAAAGGAAAGAAGAAGGAAGGGAGAGAGGGAGGAAGGGAGAGAGGAGGAAAAGTAAAACAAGAACTCGTGGACCTAGTTTACAAGGGACAAGAACGTAGGAGATAAATGTCTTCTCTACCCAGGGTGAAGCCTGATGCTGGCTTCGCCAAGAGTCACCACATCTCTGTCATCATATTCCACTGGGGCCTAAAAGGTAAGTACCATTCCTATCCTGTGGCTGAAGGGAAGCAGAAGAGGGGAAAAAGGTTGAGAACTGTATGGCTGGGAGTATATGCAAACTAAATCAAATGTATTGTTCAAAATTTACAGTGGGTCATCTCTTTTTTTTTTTTTATTTCTTTTCAATATCGAATGAAGGGCTGACCAGCAAGGTCAAACTCCCCTTATTAATGAGGCTTTGCTGGGGCTCTGTCTCATTAGGGCACTCAGAACTGTGCATTTACTGCAATTTGCAGCACTTAATAGAGAAAGGTCAGAGCAGGTCACATTCAATTTCCACTTGGCAGAGGGAGGAAAAATGGAAGCAATTCATTTGCACAAATTTGAATAATTCTTCTCAGTCTCCTTTTCTTTATCTACGTCTGGATAATTCCTGCATCTTAGCTCACTCACAATCATTTCAGAACTGCCAGCGGTCTGATTTCTATGAAGGCTGTAATGGAGCTGACAGATTCTATGAATCCAGGTGTCAAAATAAAGCTTCTGGCTTCTTCCCCCGCCCCCTTCTCACAACAGGGAATAGGAGCTGCCTCTAGTGAGCTCTTAAACTTATCATAAATGTATCAAGATTGCTGTGGGCCATGAAACAGCTGTAGACAATTAATCTTTCCACAATTCTTCGGCATAAGAATTGCTTTCCCCGAAAAGTAACATCTGCCGTGCCGAGGTGATTATTCACGGCCGAGGGGCGCCACCATAGTTTTATGCATAGAGCCATCAGTGGCAATGAAGCAAAATTTATAGTTTTCCCTGGTTCAGTAAAAATAACATTTCAGCTGCATTAAAACATCATCCATCAGCATTGTCCCAGAGCCCAGAGCCCCATCTCATCCAAAGAAATTAAAAAGTATTCATTTTAATGCTAACTTCTGAAGCTTGCAATGACATTACTGCCTTTTTCACATGGGGTGGGGGCATAATATTATGGAGAAAGATGTAAGGAAAGGTTATATAACACAGTGAACTGAGCATTAAATGTGCTACTAGACAGTAATGATATCCCAATTACTGGACTGCTGGTTTTTATTTATTCAAACCCCAGAAAGCTTAATCAAAAATCCTTGAATCAAATTGAACAACTAAAGAAGGAAAGTTATTTCACAGAAGCAATAAAACTCCCTGACTTAAAGGGAAAGGTATGAAATGGATACCAAAGTAATAGCTGCCTGCTCCAATGCACTGGACATTTCTTTTTTAAAACAGTTGTTTAAACATTTGTCTGTTAAACATTTGTTGTTTAAACATTTGTTACCTAGGAAGGATGTGGGCAAAACAGGTATTTCCTTTTGAACGTCCCTCAACACTGCATCAAGCTTATGGATGCTCTCAAAAGTGGAACTGCCTCCTGGTACTTTGGAGCTCTAGCTATAGAAAATAATGAGTTTCAGAACTGGATGTATGGATATTTGAATATAATAAAATAGAGAAAGAGAAAAAGGTGTCCTTGAAGTCATTTGTTCTCCACAGGACTTCATACACAGTGCAGGTCTCCAAATATACCAATTTACAAATAAAATATATGTTATTTCTACAACCACACCCACTGCATTCCACTGAGCCACCCTTATGATACTAATGTTTTAAATTGTTGAAATAACAAGCCCACATAGTCAACATTTAGTTGAGCACTATGCACTATGTTCCAAGTTCTGTGCTATATGCTATGAATACACAGACTTGTAAAAGCAGGATCCTGCCTTTGAGCAGCTTACAGTCCAGAAAGCATATACACAAATAATTAAAATGCAGGTGATAAATGATAAAATAAAAGTACAAATGAAATCATATGGTTCCCCAGAAAATACAGTTGCTTGCCTGGGGAGTATAGAAGAAAGAGGTATTAATTCAATGGAGTCTGACAAAATAGAGGATATTTGAATACCTACTATTTAAAGTATTAGTAAATAATACTGGAAATTGTGTCATCATATCTAAAAGCACTGCTATCAAGGTCATAAACAAACTGACTTAGAAAGTCATAAAAAAAATTTTAAGCTGAGAGGTAATTAACTGAAAGGTCAGATTTTGGCTCCAGCAGAGATATATCAATGGTACTGCCTCCAAGTGAGGTTTTATAAGGTGCAGTGCTCTATAAAGAATCTCTTAAAACCAATGTTTGTCCTTGCCAATGTTTTCATCTAAAAGTGAAAGCTAATCATTTTTTACTCATTGGAGATTCTCCTAATTTCACAGTCAATGAAACACAGATTTCTCTGCAAGCTGAAAGTTGAATATCACAAAGGTCAAAGGGAAAGTTCAAGTTGCTGTGTCAGTGAGTCTCAAACCACAGGATGAGATGTGCTGATCTGACACAGTAGAATAACCTCAATGATAGAGTGATTCCTTGCCTGACAGGTAGTGTTCAGAGCACAGATCCACACAATATGTTCACTGTACAGCAAGGTTCTCCCATATTTTTAAATTGATCCTCTTTCCTTTTGGTTTCCAATTTTTAAATAATAACATTTTTGGAAAGTGTGATGGGTTGTATACCTGTCAATAAAAAAAAAATCTTTTAAATTTTGTCAATAAATTTGTTCTTGGCCATGTTTAAGATTTACATAGAGAGACTTTGGGTCAAGATGGCATCATAGGTAAACACAGTACTTGCCCCCTCACACAACCACATCAAAATTACAACTAAAGTATAGAACAGCTGTGACTCAGAACTGCCAAATTCGAGTTGAATGAAAGAATGACAACTACAAAGCCCACAACCATCCAGACTGGTAGAAGGAGCAGAGACACAGAAAAGGTTGGTCCTACATCAACATGTGGTAGACAAAAATTTAGGAGGGCCCTGGCTGGTTTGGCTCAATGGATTGAATGCTGGTTTGCAAACCAAAAGGTCACCTGTTCAATTCCCAGTCATGGCACATGCCTGGGTGGTGGGTCCGGCCCCCAGTTGGGGTTGTGTGAGAGGCAACCTATTGATGTATCCCTTGTACATTAATGTTTCTTTTCCTCTCTTTCTCCCTTCCTTGGCCCTCTAAAAATAAATAAATATAAAAATTTAATAAATAAAATAAAGAAGTATAAACTTAAACTAAAGAAAAAACTTTAGGAGGGATATCTTGGGAGTGAGGAGTCCCAGCCTCACAACAGGCCTCCCAGCCCAGGGTTCTAGAGTTGGGGATGTAAGTCCCTATGACTTCTGGCTACAAACAGCACCAGGAATTAAATAAGTGGAAGAAACTTTTAAGTCCTCTTAAAGAACCCACACATGGGCTTACATAGACCCATTCCTTCTGAGCTCCAAACCGGAGAACCATCGTTCTTTGCTGTGTCCTCCCCCCACTGAACCACAGAGATGCAGGTTGGTGTCATATTTGAAACTCCATCAACCCAACTAAAACTGTCTTCCCACCAAGGAGATCCCCTGATACCCCGTCCCACCCAACCTGGGCTCACCCAAACTGTTAACAGACTTTTCATATGAATGACTGGTCTTGGTTCACGTGTAACAACTTCCTAAATCCTCTCAAACAAGCAAAAGCTGTCCTCGGTGAGTCCCCAGCCCCCATACATCTTGCTAAGTGGCCCCAGGCCAAGCACTAGCAGTAGCCAGTTTAGATTCACAGCTTGGCTTTGCCTGGGAATCTCCAAGCTCAGCACAAGTAGCAGTCATTTCAGATTGATTTATAGCTCATGCAGGGTGGCCCTGGGGAGAACACAGGTATAGGTTGACCTGACCTGCACCACCTGGGGAACCCCAGAGCCTACACACCCAGTGGATGGCTATAGACCACATCAGGCCACCACCGCCCTGATCCTGAACAGCTGATCCTCCACAGAGGGTGGAGGTTGGTGTCAGTGGTCACAGCCTATCCTTGAAAGTGACTGTCCTGGATAAATCCCTCCCATTGACTTGCAAACAGCAATCAAGGCTCAATGACAAGAGAAGCATGTACTCAGTCACACAAAGGGTGTAACTTGAGTACCCAGCTTGGGTGATAGGGAAGTCTGTGC
>PVIA01011021.1:0-47559 GCA_004024845.1 Tonatia bakeri
GAGGCTGCCCTTCCGGAAGCTTCCTTCTCTCCTCTAGAGGCGGCTCCCGTTTGCACAGAGTTGGGGGGTGCTATTGGTGGTCCAGGGTGCCCTCCTTCTTGTGAAGTACGCGCCCCACCCGCCACAGCTCCTCGCTTACCATCTGTATACGACAGTGTAGTCAAGGGCATTAGGTGCTATTAGAGCAAAAATAAACAGAAAGTATATGGTCCCTACACTATCACTAGTTGATAAATATTCTTAAAAGAGAAACTGGAATTTGCCATTGCTCTCAAAGAAGAAAGAAAAGACACAGCAACAAGGAAAATGGCAATAGCCTAACTATAATAATCTGAAAGAAGGAAATTTGTCTATAATTAGATGTGAACAAAATCTGTGTATTTCTAAACTGATACTTTCCCCTCTGCATGTACTATGTCAATAAAAGCATTTACTCATCTTTCTTATACATGTTTTTTCCTGCCTAATTCAAACTATTAACCATAACATCTTATTTTGAGGCTCTTGGAAGAGAAAAAAATCAATGATGGTGAGCAGGACAACCTTTATTTCTTCCCAGTATTAAACATTAATGGGATTAATTAAAGATGACAAACTACCTGCTCTCTAGTGCCTGAGAAAGAACCAGAGCAGCACAAGTTCCTGGCCAGTCCTCAGGTCACCGTGTTTGTGACTGGGTTCTGATGTTGCCTTTACCACGAGACTTTCGTGCTGTTAACCACCAGCTCATCACTCACGACGTGATGAATGTGTTCGCCACCCCACATGGGCGCCAGGTGTGCTCACACTGAGAACACCTGGCATAAATAACTCCTGCAACATTTAATGACTACAGTCACAAATATGGGACTTCTGAATGGCAAAAACAATGGCGAAGAAGAAAAAAATGTAGTTGCCAACATGGGAAAAAATCCATCTTTGGCATCAGCGGGCACCAAGAATATGTTCACAGTTACTGGAAGACAGCATAGGAGTGACTTCAGAATGTGACAGGAGCCTGGAGGCTCCAGGTCACCTCTGGGACGTCACCTAAGTTAGTGGCTGAGGTCCGCCACCACATTTCACCTGCCTGTGAGCCTCCTGGCTGACCGAAGGCTTGACATGCTTTCTCTTCCAAACGTCCAGGTGTCTATAAGTGCGTGTCCATTTCTTCACGCTGTGTTCACGGAAACCGCCTCTCTGTGAATGTGTGGTCACTACAAGTCTCATAGGTGCCTCTACAATCACACACTCTTTTCTGTGACACCAGTGCCTCTTCCTCACCATTGCTGTTTAGGGCATTTTCTTTCTGAGATGAGACCAAGATAACTAACCTACCCTATTTCTAGCCAAGGATGCTCTCCCGGGCCATCCTGAGATTGCGGACCTAGTTACCAATCACGCCTGCGTTCCTGCTGAAGTGGGCACTGGAATCCTAACCCTCAGTGTGACGCTGTTTGGAGGCGGGGCCCTCAGGGGGTGATTAGGTCCTAGGATGGGGCCCCATGAATGGGAGGAGTGTCTTCATGGAGGGACCCCAGAGCGCTCTCTACTCCCCTGCACCATGTGGGGACCCGGCAAAGCGACGGCCACACAGAAAGCTGGATTTCAGCAGACTCAGTGTGTCGGCACCACAGTCTTGAGCTTCCTAGTCCCCAGGAGTGTGAGAAAGAGGTGCTTGTTGTTTATAAGCCGCCAGCCAGCAGTGCTCGGTCACGGCCACCTGACCACACGAGACAGTGGCCACAGTCACAGAGCCATCCCGGGAGGTGGAGAGGAGCGAGTGAAATCAAGTCACGTCCAGAACAGGGTAAATTCTAGCCTTTGACTATTCATGCATTGCTTCAATGTATTGAAAGCACTTTGGACTCATTACATTTATGTTACTGAACCAAAGTTTGTCAAAACCGATTCTTTTTAGTTTTTTTTTAAAGATTTTATTTATTTTTAGAGCGAGGAGAAGGGAAGGAGAAAGAGGGAAACATCAGTGTGTGGTTGCCTCTTGCATGCCCCCTACTGGGGACCTGGCCCACAACCCAGGCATGTTCCCTGACTGGGAATCGAACCGGCGACCCTTTGTTTCGCAGACCTTGCTCAGTCCACGGAGCTACCCAGCCAGGGCCAAAAGTAATTCCTAAGACTGTTCAGGTATGCAGACTAGCAATGCATTTTAGTCTCTTATTGGTTGCAATAACTAAGATTTCTGGATGATTATTCCATCATAGCAGCAAAATGGTACATTTCATTTAGAGTGCATTGAAATATTCCATTAAAATAGTGATAACTTTTTAAAAAGTATCTGTTTGACTAAGTTTATAAAAGTCAGAAATGAGTGCTAAATTAAATTTACTGTTTTTAACGTTCATAAAAATAAATAATATGGCTTTTATAATCTAATGATATATTTAATTTTCTAACATTTAATCCATTGTCATTTTTACAGTGAGACTCTTCTACTTTATGTACATTAATGTTTTAATATACTCCCAAATTGTGCATTAATATTTATTTAGATGTTTTGAACCAGCATTTATATGTGAGATTTGCTATTGTTCTCCTTTTATATGTCTCTTCTAAGGTTTTTTGTAAATGTAAAATTCAGAAATTTATTTAGAAAATTATTTTATTTGGTTTATATGCTGGAGGAGGTTTTAACATCCTTGGGCATCTTAAATAATTCATCCATGCCAGTCCTCGGTCTTACTGCATTTGTCGGGGAGCAGCGCCCCCGGCGCCGGGAGAGGCAGGTGACCACTCCGAGTGAATGCAGATGGGCACCCAAACCTTCCGCATCACCGCTGCTGGAAGCGAGGTGAACAGAATTTCTGCAGAAGCATGAGCATTAATACGATTTTCCCATTTCTTCCCCTCCTTTTCACATGTATGTAGCAAATGAACTAAATGCCACCAAGGTATTGCTAAAGTTTTGCTATTGTTGTCATGAAAAAATTAGTGTAATAATTTTGGTGCTAATTATGTGTCTTTGGCATACTGTGTCATCTCAATAGAAATATCCTTAAGCATAGGAAAATGGTTATTTAATGGAAGTGCAAAATAAAAGAGAAGGCTTTTAGGGACTCCGGTTAATTGTCAATTATAAATAGCTTGTAAAGTGACTATTTGTAGCAATTAAAGTTTATGTATAATCACACTTCACTTCATAATGGAGCACAAAATCACAAATGGCAAAAACATTTCCTGAGTTTCTGTGATCGGGATTCTTAAAGCTCTGAGAAGGTCTCACTGTAATAGCTCCTCGGTCACGACTTCCTTGAATGAAGTCCCGAATGCATTCTGGCTCTCTCTCACACACAGGTTTTCACAGCCCACCTGAATCCCTGTGCTGGGCCACCATGACGACCAAGAACCATGGGCCAGTTGGCTTCTGACAACAGGAGTGAAGTTCAAGCCAAAGTGCCCGCAGGGCCACACTCACTCTGGCGGCAGATTCGCCTCTTCCAGCTCCTTTCTGGTGGTTTGCCTGGGACCCGCAGTGGCTGGTGGCACGTAGATGCATCACCATGCTCTGCCAGCCTAATGTGGCCAGCTTCCCTTTGCGCCCGTCGGTCTCTTATCACCAGGACCCCAGCCCCTCTGGCTGATGGCACAGCCTCACAACCTCGTGTTCACGCGATGACTTCCTCAAGACTTATTTCCCCAAAAGATCGCATTCCGAGCCACTTTGGGTCTGGGCTTCCACACAGGTTTTTTAGGGGGAATGGAATCCAACCCAAAGAGACAATAAGAAGCAATTATATATTTGAACCTGTTCTTTCAACTTCAAAACCTGTATTTTGCTCCGTTGCCCATGACACACAGTTATCATAAAGCCTGTGCGTGTGTGCCTTTCACTTCAACATTTGAAGTCGTTAAATGCCTGTTTAAATGGCTGGCGTTCCTCCCAGGCTCTGGGCATCTCCAGGCAGGTGCGTCGCCTTAGTTACGATCGGATCCTCCTCATGGTACCTTAGTGCCTAGGGCACCATTTTTAGTGACTATGGATCATGCTGAATAGAACTGGGTACTTGACAACAACGTAAATGATTCTAGCATATCCAGTAATTTGAATGCTGAGATTATATATTATAATTCAGTGATTGGTTCTGCTTGAAACTAGATGCCAAAGAAATAAGACGAAGGGGGCGCATTTGGTATCAGTCCCGCGATGCGTCCTGGACCCCTGAACAGAGCTCAGGGCGGTGAGCAGAGGTGTGGCGGCTTTACAGCTGTAGCAGAGCCGGCATTTACAGAGCCCGAGGAACTCTGACAGCAACCACTCAGCTCCCACGGTAAGGGGGTGTTATTGATTAGTTGCCGAAACAGGCCAGTGTGGAGGTGCAGGAGAACAGAGCTCATGGGGCTGGAGCGGTTACGACCCCACAGTTCGGAGGCAGAAGACAGTGTGAGAAATGAAAGGGCAGGACTGTCCAAAGGCGAGCCCTGCTGGAGAGGGCAATCGCACTGTTGTGACGATTGCTCCAATATTTTTTCATTTCTTCATCGCGCATTAACTTTATTTTCTTTCCATCCATCCAATCATCCACCTTCCTTCCTCCTACCCCCCATCCACACAGGCACCCCCACTCACCCACTAACCCGTCTCCAAATGCTCCCAGCCATGGGGGCCCAAGTGGGACTGTTCTCATCCTGGGGCTTCCTTCCAGACGCCTGTCAGGCAGTAGAGCCCCCGCTCCTGCAGGCACCACCGACTCTTCCTCAGGTGCAGGAGGGGACCTTGTCTACGTTGCTCCCTACACATGGCGGTTCTTTCCAGGCAGCAATGCCCACCAGGGGGGCATTCTCACCTCGCTCGCATCAGTCCTCAGCCCCGAACCCTTCAGCACCTGCCCTCCTCCAGACACAGACGTGTCCGCCCAGGCCCTGGACTCTCCCTTCCTTGACCCCTTCGCGGGGAATGACCCTGCTGCGTGCAGCCAGCCACTCCCAGAGTCCTGCTGTAGAGTTCCCATGACTGAGACTGTGTCCACATGTGCCACGTCCTCCCTAACCGGACCCACCACGGGACGCAGTCCACCGGCTCTGAGGGCTGGGCAGTCCTGGCTCCACTCCGGTCAAGTCCAGCTTCTCTAGGCACGTCCACAGCAGGAGTCACCCACTGGGTTGCGCAGGTTCTAGAAACACGCGTTTACTGCTGGAGCCATCCTGGAGCCATGCGTGGGTCCTGGCATCAAGAAACTCAGGTGTTGGTGGGAGGGACAGACAGGCAAAGAGGAAAAGCACAGTATCGTTCACAGATAACTGTGGGAGGGGGGCAGACCTTGTTTGCGGGACGAGGTGCAGAAAAGATTCCGGAAGGGAAGGGCTCGGGGGCCTTCCCGAGAAGGGACGTCTGGAAGGAACACTGACGGACACGTTTCTGTTCACGGCTAAACGAATATGGAGACTTTTCTCCTTTGTTTAGTTGTAACACTTAAAATTTTATGTGTAGCACATCAAACATCATTGCTTAACACTCATCATTTTGCCATCAAACCAAATATTGACCTGCCTTTAAAAAATATTTTTCAAAATTAAAATTCTCTGAAATGGATACTTTCTTCCGGAGTCAATGCGGCATTTTTTGGTTAACCCCTTGCGATCATCGTTGTTCCCTCTTCGTGATGCCGATTTCTGCTCTCTCATGATCAGGTCCAGCTGCAGCTCTTTCCCGGAAAGCTCATTCCAAGAGGAATGGTGAGCAGCACCGGAGAGACACTCACACGTGTATCTCTAGCATTTAGACGCTACGACAAGCAGTTTCCTCTCCTTAGTGGCCTGTGCCATCAGTGAAGGGGCCATGTTCATTTAACGGCGTGACGGACGCGTGACTTCCACCAACGGTGGTGACACAGAAAACAGCAGCCACCTCACCTGAAAACCACGTGGGGTAGGGGCATCTTTCTGGGTCCTCCGCACACAGCACCACCCTCCCAACAGCCAGGAGACAGCCTCCCCAGCACAGACCCGCAGCAGTGGGGTGGGGGGATACTGCCCTGACTGGTGCTATACGTGGCACCCCAAAACCTGCTCCTCCTCTGTTCTCATGGAAACCATTTCTTCTCATTGATTTTCCCTAATTTACATTATTTGTCTTCTAAAAATATACTCAGGCATTTTCTGAGTCCCTACCTTTCAATTCTATTTGAAGCAGAACTCCCCCTCTGCCAAATCATGCAACTAAGAGTGAAATAAAATACAGAAATGACAAAAAGTATAATTTGGATCAAAATTACGTACTTTTTATATTTTCAGCACACTGTATCTTCACAGTCAGAACACCCATTTTACTTAAAGCGTATCATTAACTTCTCTGCGCCATCATGGTGTAATCACACAAAAACTATGTGCTTGAGCTTTTCCTGTTTCAGTAGAAAAGTCACTGGCGAGCCCCAAGGAGCCAGTCCCCGTGCTCTGCCACCGAGCTACAGAGACGGGCCTGCAGGCCCCTGACCACCAGCAGGTGGCGGTCTCATGTGCGAGACAGACCACATTGCATGGGGGTCAGGGCACCGACTGACACTGCAGGGGCTCGTATCGCAAAGCCAATGTCAGCTCCAACCATTTTTATCTCATTTTATTTATTTTTGAAAGAGTTCACCTATTTATTTTTAGAGAGAAGGGGAGAGAGGGAGAGGAACGTTGATGTGAGAGAGAAACGTTGCTTAATTGCCACCCACACGCATCCCGATGGGGGGCTGGACCCACACCCCAGGCACATGCCCAGACGGGGACCTCTGGCCTCGCAGGACGACGTCCAACCCTCTGAGCCACATCAGTCAAGGCGTCTCTGATCATTTTTAATAACACAATTAACTTATTGTTATAAAATTATATAATATGCAGGGGGCAAAAGTAGGTATACGGTTGTTTGTATGGAAAATAACGCAATAATAATAAATCATAATCTAAGAGTGAACTCTCTTTTGCATACTTACCACTGTGAACCTACTCTGCCCCATCCTGTACATGCATGTGAAACGATACAAGGTCTTTACTGAACCTTCTTGCATTTATTAAACCTTACGTACACAATGCACAAAAAAAGAAATAAACTAGGAAAAAGGCTCACTCAAATTTCCCCATGTCACCCTCCCTGCCCATTCACTCCCAGTCAAAAGCACATTAGATAACGCGGCTGCTGTGGAATGGGCCCGTCACAGCAGAGGTCACTATGTAGACGCCCGGAGCTCTTCCGTCTGATTCACGCCGCACCCACTCTGCCCCAGCAGAGACCTACGGTATCCTCCGTCTGAACCGCTGCTGCTGCTCGGAGCCCGGGGCACGACCAAGAGCTGGAAACAGCACTGGAGTTCAGTGGCCGGTGCTTGGCCATCGACCCTTGAAGGCGCCTGCCGCCCGGTGATGTAAGAAGACAGAAGTCCCCACTGTCAGCAAGGCTGTGAACTTGGAGCTGTCCCGTGGGGGTGGCCACATTATGACCTCAGATGGCACCACAGATGGCACCCTCGACTCGGATTACTACGCATCTGCCAATGAAACTCCCGGGAAACTTTAAAGTTGTTGAAGACTATACGAGATCTGCTTTGAATCTATTTCTTGCCATGTTAAATGATCTCAAATAAAAATTAACTGGGCTATGAATCCAGCCATCTTCTTTCGGTGTGCCCGCCATATGCAAACAGCCAGCCCAGACATGGGCGGGACACTGACACAGCTTTTCAGCGACTAAACAAAACAGGACTCCATCCAGAATATTTACTACTGGGTGACTCTGAAATAGGAAGAATGCCGTTTGTCTAAGCTTATTGAAATGAGGAATAGCTCTTCTCATCGCTTGTAGAAGAAACTGCCTTGTTTTAGAGATTCAATGAAGATCTTCAAACAAGCGATAATGCCAGTTGATTGTAGCCCAAATTTCATATAAATGAGTTAGTCTTTCAAGAAGATTATAGATCTGCCAGATACATTCTAAAATAATTTTTAAATTTATTGCAGTTTTTATTTATGTCTAGGGAGTCCATCAAAGATGCCCTAACTCTAAGTAAGCTCTCGTGTCGGGGTCAAGAAGGAAAGAACATGCCTGCAGGTAATCGTCTAAAATAGAGTAATAAATCTCCAGGGAGACATTAAAATTTACAGCAGTGAGAGGTCTAGATGATTCAGATAGAAAGAGTGAGGTTAGGAGGTCCTCCCGGTGCCACAGTGGGCAGACAGACCAGGCACGGGCCCAGTGGGTCACCTGCTCCCCAGGAATGACAGGGGCTGCCAGCAAGAATGGCCTGGGGACCCTTGGGGGAATCCAGCATTCACAGTGGAAATAGAAGCCACATCACCTACAGAAGAAAGAGGGAAGCTCAAGTTTCAGTGGGAACACTGACGTTTTTACACTAGAGGTCTGCAAGGTAGTAAGTCTATAATTTTTAAAAACTCATTGAGAAATTCGGTCAATGAAGATACAATGGAGTCCCCTTAGTCAGAGTTCTGTGTATGTGTTTGTTCATGTATACGGCTACTCGAGGGAGGGACAGCCACAGTCCTAACCACCAGCTGGCCCACACAGTGACCACAAGAGCCTGGACCACCGGGTCCCCGTGCCATGCCTGCAGAGGCTGAGATGGCCTGCTCATCCCTCCCTGGCAGACAACAGCACTGCTCAGTGTCACTGTTTGCAGAGTGGATGCTGAGAGCGAAGTGCTTTTAATCCAGCATCTACCACAGCAACCCCCCAAGTGTATCAGAGGCATGCCTTTTAGAGATAATTGCACATACATTCAGTTAAGTGTGCATAAACTTCCCAAGGCAACCAGTGGGTGGTAGCTTTACAGCACGACCCCAGATGTCTTCAGGTCCTACACCTGCATGGGCTCCTGGTCACCCCTCACTCCCCTGGAGGGAGGCATTCGAGGGTATGAACTAGAAGCGGACATGGTGGCCCGTTGAGCAGAGGTCACCGGGACCCGTCACTGGTTTGTCCCCTGAGCCTGGGGAGGGGCTGCGTTTTCAGGTGCTCCTGGCTTAGTTGGGGCCACGGGGCTGAGGTAAGGCCAGCAGTGGGGGGTGACAACCCCGTTCCATAACTAGCCACACAAACCTTCCAAGTGACACACCACCCCCATCCCTTCCTTTCTGGCAGCTGGATTTTACCTACAGGACTACTTTGAAGTTCTACCTGGATGACATAGTAATGGCTATAGATACAGATTTAGTCACAGCCAGAGAGTGGCTACAAAATGGGACTCTCAATACACAGCCACCAGCATCAACGCAAGGGGAAGGCGATTGATGGGTACGTCCATTTCTTTCAGAAGGAAATTCAGCTGGTCGCCCCTGCCTTTTCCTAAACCCTGTTACCGGATCTAATATGCCAAGTATGTGTCACGCCTATCTCAGCGTGTGTGTTCTAACGAAGTACGTGGGTTATAACTGTTTCCTAATGTGCTTTTCATCCTGAAGAAGGCAGTTCCAGGGTTTGGATTCAACATCAAATGGTGTTTGTCAAATTAAATACCAAACATTACCGTAAACTGAACGAGAGGCTGACAAATCTATTTCACCAAGATGGGGGACGGACTTTTTTTCTATTCATAGGAAGATAAAAGTGGAGACTTATCTGCTCTTTATGGAAATTCATATATTTTCTTCTATTCATAGGAAGATAAAAATGGAGACTTATCTGCTCCTTAAAGACATTCATACAATTTCCTCTATTCATAGAGAGAAAAGTGCAGATGTATCTGCTTGTCATGGAAATTCATGCATAAGGTAAGTTGGTAGGAGCCTCAAATTTTAGGGGAAAAATTTTCTCCAAATTAACCAGTTTACATGCCTGAAAAAAAATAGTCTATCTCACTTTTAAGCAAAATATTTCCTTATTATCACCCATAACTTAATTTTAAGGAGTTTCTCCTAATAAGAAAAAAGTTACTGCAACATACAAATGCTTCCCAAGACAATTTCCCTCTTAAGTGGATAAAACCATGAGAACAACGCAGGAAGAAGAGAGACATCGAAACTTGGGGGTGCTTTGGGGGGGCTCCACCGAGCTTCACAGCGCAGTGGTCTTGGCTCCTAGAGGCACAGACGCCCTGTTTAAACTGCCCCTTCGGTGCGCTGGTGTCCAGAAGTCCCGGCGAGCGCTGGCATTTCCATGATTTGCAGCTGCTGATCCTTTCCAGCACCATCATCCCCCTTATCCTGCCCCCGGCTAATGAGTGGGACAAGGGGGACATTGCAGAAGAGGAAAAGTAGGGGCAGAGGGATGAAAGCACATGCTGTGGCCGTCAGCTGATAAACAGGAGGGCCCCTTGCTGAGTTCGAGGTCACCCCTTTCTTGCCCGAGCTCAGCATTGCTGGAATAGAAGTGTGAGCTCCTCATTCCTGTTGCCTCTCTGCACCCACCCTGTGGAAGGACAACAGCTTGCATGTGGGGGGTGGGCCCATACCGCCTCCCGAAGGCTGAGGAGACACGCGTGCCCCTTTGGTCTTGCCCCCTGCAGAGGGGCGACCTGGATTTATCCACGTCTGAGCAAAACCCACAAGGTGCACTCTGATATTCTGCCTACACGTGGCCCCTCTGCCTCTGCCTCTGCCTCTGCCTGGGGAGTAGCATGGCCCGGGTGAAAGGGGCATACTCCAGGCTGGGCAGGGCTCGCTCCCCGGTTCTGAGGGCCGGACACTGTGCAGTGGGACATGGCCTGCCCAAGGTCACACCACATGACCTGGGAGCAAGACGGGTAGGTTGGGGGATCTGATTCCACGGGCAGGGCCTCCAGCAGCTTCTCCCCCCAGAAGATTTTTATATTTGCCTTCACAACGACCTTGGCTGGCAGGCACTCCGGAAGAGGCTGGGAAGGAGACACAGATAAAGAATGCAGGGGCAGCAAGGAGAGACTAACTGCCTCCGCTGAGATAAGGGCCGCGGGAAAGTGCAGTTGCCCCCCCGTCCGGATGGAGAGCTGGCTCACTGTAAACTGATCCTCCTCACTGCCTGCCTGGAGACCCTGCATCCCCATCCTCCCCTCCAGGGAGTTGAGGTCCTTGGCGGCTGCTCCTCGGGATGAAAATTCTTACTAAGGAAGAAGACAGCAGTGCCGGATGCGGAGGCGCTGAAGACGTCTCACGTCAGAGCAAATAATTACCAAGAAGTAGAAATTGACTATTGATCTTTGGTCTCAAAGAGCAAACGCAGGAACAGACTGTTGCTATGTTCACCGGGCGCACAGGTTCGGCCTTAATTAACGCAGCCAGAGAGGTCGGGAACTCGATGGAGCCCTGAGGCATGTGTCTGATGGCACTCTAAATATTTAGGGGTGCATTTGTTGTTGAGGTCATTGGGATAGGCTAGAAATAAACTTCACAAGGGAAGAAACTTATATGAAACTCAGAGAAATTGGAAGAGCTACTTCATTTTCATGTGACTACTTCTTGATTTGAAATGTTTGGGTTTAATATATTTATTGCTCTTGTGGCCCACAAGGAAGCGGCCAGCACTCAGAGGGAGCGGCTGCAGGGAGATCTAGAACGAGCGTTTTCTAGCGGATCCCCCGCAGTCACCGTTTTGATGGAAAGGCGTCGCCTTTGTCCTGTATTCACAGAGAACGACGAGAGGAGCCGTCTCTGATTATAGTGAGAATTATAAAGACTGATGGAAAAGAAGCAACACAAGGATACTGGAAGTATTTACAAACTAAATGAAATATTTTAATAATTAAATATTGTGGATTCTGAAGTTGAAATTTTAAAGGACTGACTATGTGTATAATTCTAAGTAACCAATAAAGGACTAAGAACTTACATATGATAAGACCAATCTGAACTCAAATTTTTTTATGGAGACATTGCTACATTTATGAATGAAACCCAAATCCATTCTAATTGCCTTTATGAAGTGAAACAAATGCGAACTCCAACCATGTGCTGTGAAATATTGACTCACATCCTAGGGCAGAGAAAAGTCTTCCTATCCTGACCTGTTGCCCACCAGGTACTTTTTATTTTTCATTTTATTTTTATATTTTGATCAATTGTTTTTGTATTCATTTTTATTTTTAAAATTCTGATGCGTCAACTTCTTAAAAACTGTTACTAAAACCTATCCATAAAGATGAATCTCCATTCAGAATGCACACGAGCTGCATGTCTGAGCCCTGGAGGCACTGCCTGAAAGGGAAAGATAGGTCTACCCCAGCTTCATAGGGAGCCCAGTGGATGAGGAAAAACAGTTAAGCACCCTCACAATTTAGCTTTGCAAATTGTTTCGTGCAAAATGGAAAAAATGCAACGAAAACAATCACTTCAGTCAAAATCACCTCAAGATCTGTTTGGTATCAAACATTGTCATCTTTTTCAGTTTCTGAATACCGGGCAGCAAGCTCACCAGGAAGGCCAAGGATGACTCCGGTTGCTGGTGACCTCAGACTGAAACACGGTGATGTCTTCTGTTTGACAGAAAACCCACACTTCCAATACTCGTGGGAGAGCAATTATTCATTATAAGACCTAGTTTTGAGAATTTTGGGCATTACTGGATTTCCAAAATGACTAGATTTCCTAAAATACTACTACTGTAGATATATATATATATGTTTCTAAACAATTTACAGAGCACATTTTATAATCTATTAACTATAGAATTTATTTTTTAGAAACCAGAAGGCCACATATCCATTTATTGACAGTTATTACCTTTGGGTCACGGGTATAGAAATGATTTTTATTTTTTTCTTTATACTTATGTTTATATTCAAAATGCAGGTTCACGGTGGTAAATGGATTCAGAAGTCCTCAGACCGTCAGAGCGGCAGACAGGGGCTCCTTGCCCTTAAGGCGTCTGGCTCTGCTTCCCGGTGTCTGTATCACAAACGCACAGGAAGGCCGAGGGATGCCGACCCCCGCCGCCGCCTGTGTGCAGAGCAAGCGCCTGCATTAACTACCCTTCATGTGTGAGACGTCGCTGTGGGGGCTGAAGGCTAGTCAGCCCCTCTGGGTGGCGGACGATGGGCAAGGTCACGCGCTCCTGCACCACCTTTGTGGGGTCCACTTCTCCCGGTTGTTAGTGTCTGCCTGACCCTGACGACAACAGCTGCACGTACATGAGAAGTCTTTCGACCTTCAACTTGGCCACAGAAAAGCTCACTTAGGTGCGCCCTAAGAATGCTCTAGACGGTGTCCTGTTTGTTTGCCAGTGAAACTGAAGTCTTGTGTCTCGCAAGGACCATTAATCAAGAAGAGTCCACCCGTTTATCATCCTTTCGAAGGATGACTCGGATTTGGGATGCCTGTGAAACAATGTGTGGGTTTCACAGGAATGCCTGAGCACAAAACACTGTCTGCAGCTGCCTCTGTGAAGTACTCAATCGATAATTAGCTACATGTCTTTTTTCCCCAGCCAATGGCATGTTAAGAACAGGACATCCTTGACAGCAAACGGAAACCATGCGAGATGTTCTCGCGACAGTGTTTGGGGCTCACGGTCATGGCCACGCTTGCCAGCCTTTTGGCCAAACACGCAATGTGTCCTCAAGGCTCTGTGCCAGAGAACACATCGGGGGTCCCCGAGGTGCTGTCTGGAACACTTAAGTAACCACCAGCAGCACCGTTGGTGGCTGGCCCCCCAAAGCCCCGCTCCCTCCTGCTCAGCTAGTGCGGGCCTTGGCCGTACTTGCACATGAATACTGGTATGTGTAAATATTTATACATGTATGTTTAATGACTGCAATACGCATCCTATCATTGGCATCATGATTTTCAGAGGACAAAATGAGAGTCCTTACAAACATTCTCTGAATTTAAAACCAGTCATCGTGGGCGTGCCAACTTAACAAACAGGGCCGTGGTCCCAATGAATACTGTCCGCCCGGCAGAGCTTGCTTTAAAAACAGAAGACAAACGGCTCTCTCCACAAGGTTGGCTCTCTGCAAGCAACGAACCCGTGCAGGATTCTCTAGGCCCGGAGCTGGTTACCTCGTGGTGAGCTCTGTCAGAGGTCCTTACAAATTAAGAAAAATGAGACGAAGGTCAGTGTGAGAATCCATGACACCTGCTCTCAGCCAAGAGCACCTGCTGTCACCAGCTGCTCCACACGGCCGCCATGTCGCATTAATAAGTAGGTCCCACCCCCGGGAAGAGCCCCTCCACCAGGCCAGGCGCTGACTGCAGGGAACGGAAGGACGCACGTGGACGGCTTTGTGGCTCCCACGTCTGTGCTCATGCTGAACATTCAAGGCTGAGAGCCAAGTTCGGGTCAAGCCCTGTACGCCCAGCCCTGCAGACCAGAACCAGGAAGACCGCCCTGGACACGGAACCAGCCTGCAGGGCCCTGGTATAATCCTGGCTGTGGTCACTCATACTCACTTCAGGCCCTGCTGTCAGCCCTCCTAAGCCACTGGGAAGTCTGCACGGTGAAACCGGGGCCACAGAAAAGTCACCGTCACACACAGGCCAACGATGCCTTCCCCAGCAGGGGAGAACAGCAACGCGGACAATTTCATAGCCCACGGAATCCGACCGGGACATTTCCTGCCCTCACAGATGCTTTCAAAATGTTTCTTATCATTTTTTAACCCATGGGGTTCTTTTCCTCTGCAATCTCTAGAATGCAAAAAAGGATGGTCCCCGAATCTGGGTGGCCGGGGACAGCTCCCTGGGCTCCCGACGCTCTGTGAGCCCTGGGACTCTGCGAAGGGAGGGGCAGGCCCTGCACTCAGAGAGCCCAGCTCCCAGAGGCGGCCGGAGGGAGGACAGGTGGGTGGTCAGCAGATGAATCAGTACAACGTCATTCTGCTGGTGGATGAGGGAAACATCCAGGAGGAAATACAGAACAGAGAACTGTTTCTGAGAACGTGTCGGCGTGCGGGGTTTGGGGCAAGAGGGACGGGGCAGGTGCCGATCAGCAGTGTGGTCAGAAAAGGCTCCGTGGAGGAGGTGGCAGGTGACTGGAGCTCCTGAAAGTGAGTTCCAGGCCCTCATTCCATCTCATGACAAAGGTCAGGTAAGAGCAAGAGGCATGACAGCTGGCTGTGTGCCCTGCCATTCCCAGGAGCTTTGCACTGCTGATATTTGGTTGCATGTGTGTCCTTCTAGACTTCTGTCCATGCATCCATGTGCGCGTCTACACATGTATGTCCAGGTGAGTTTTAAATATGAAGGGAGTGGCACTATAGGTATAATTTGCTAACTCGCTGTTCCTTAGCAATGCGTAGTGAAAATCATTTCATGTTGATAACTATGAGGTTTCTCATTCTTACAGGTGAAATGACACCCCCCCCCGCCCAAGGACACCACAACATCGGTTTGCTGACGGCGTTTTAATCTTCACTACGGCACTGAAGGGGGCGTGCTGGAACACAGCCCTCTTGTCCCACTGGTGTGGAGGAAACTGCCTAAATTCATCACGTGCGTTTGGACCTGTTGCCAAGGTGCATCCTGAGAGGCTGACACCCCCCCACACACACACACCCCACAGGAACGCTGGTCTCCCTGTCACCTGTGATACACATAAATCATTTCATTAAGGGAAAAAGGCTATCTTATATTCACTTAAGGTGCATGTCCATCAAAACTGAAGAAGCTGTATTTTACATTATTCATAATGTCATATTCCCTCATTTGTCTGTTCTCTCTCTGAAGTGCAGTGTAAGTCCTCAATAGTTCCCTTCTGCTTTGTACAAACAGTCTAATTTAATTCCAATTTAAAGTGGTGACTCTGCAGCCAGCATCAGAAAACCTCACACACTGAATTTGCAGCTTAAACGTCAACTGAAATCAGTTCTCATATCACATTCTTAATAAATTGCTTGTGAACATAGTCCTGAATTTGGCATAATTTGCCTTTCTTCTCCTTCGGCATGCTCAGTTCTGAAACAGTAACATTTTAATAATCTAATGTGAATGGAAAGAATGCCACGTTTCCTCCAAGTCCATCAGTGACCCCGGTGGACACGGGCATGGTGGTGAGACCCCTCCCACTGGGGTGCTGGGTGCTGCACCCCCCACCCCTGGTGTAGAGGCTTCAAGCCCCCCAGGAAGTCCCACGGGGACTGGGGACCTGCTGCCTCAGCCATGCCCTTTCCAGCCCTGCGGCCCCAGCCCTGCTCTCCCTGCGCTGGGGAAGGGGAGCAGTGACGGCTGAGTGAGTGCCGCAGGGACCCTGTCAGCCTCACTGACCGGAAGCAGAGAGGGCCAGGGGCCCCTGGGTTTGGGTGTTTTGCTCTGGCTACTGGAAGGGACTCAGACAATGAGTAAGTGACCCCTCCTGTCTTGGGTACAGTTTAAGAGGCTACACAGCCTCACGGATCTGCCTGGCTTGGAGCCCACGAGACTCTCAGCCCACTGTTTCCTGTGTGGGGTGGGAGACATGGTGTGTCTCGGGCACAGCACTGATGCCCAGCAGAGGGGCTGAAGGTCCCACTTCAAAAGTGTGCTGATCACCCCAAACGGGCTCCCTTACACCCCTAGTCGTCTATGTGTGGGCTGGCCACACGGCATGTCGGCAGGGGTGGCTGTTACTTTTGCAGGCCCCTCGCACAGCTGGAGACACACACGTGAGCCCGCTGCCCCTCACCTGGGAGAATGAGAACCAGTCCTGGGGAATCACGCCCACTGGTGAGAAGGAAGGCGGCGGGTAGAACGGGCACCGAGAACAATTGGTTTCATGAGAAAGCAATTGTGGCTATTGTGCACCCCTTTTCCTGAGCACTCACACCTGCGAAGAGTCACCCTGGCAGCCTTGGTTGCCGAGACCCCCGCACGCCGACACAGAAAAGCAACAAAGCGAGGAGTCAGGAGAGGCGAGGGCCACCTTGTGCTAAACAAACAGACCTAGACTGGGACCCTGAGTCCGCCACCTGCTGGGGCAGGTTTCTGTCCTTCGCCCAAATGCAACGGCAAGGCGGACCTCAGCCACTCACTGCATCTCACCTGAGGACTCGTGTGCACTCCACACGCATTCACAGGCACACAGACCACCCGCAGCCCTCGTGAGGGTTTCTCCCAGTGTCCTTGGGTGAGGCGAGTTGAGTGAGGCTGCTGGGCCCCTGGAATGAATCGCACTCAACGAGGGGCTATTTTCTGTCCCATGGCCCCAGTGAGTCACTCACAAGTGGAAAGTGGAGGAGAGTGAGCGGTGGGCCGTTCACTGGCTGTGCTCCCCTAGCCGGAGGGCCACGCAGAGAGGGGCTTCTGCAGGGCGTGAAGAACGGGGAGTTGCTTTCGAAGGCCAGTGCCTGCCTCCTTCCACAAACCCCCTCCAACAGTCCGCTTCTGTGCCTGGGACACTCTGTTTGCGTTACAGACTTCAACCGGCAAATGTCCTCATGGGAAACAAGGAGGGGAAAACCCTAAAAGCTGTGCATGAAAATTTATAGGTAATACACGGGGCACAGATTTTTACTGATGACCAGTGCCAGAGGCAGTAAGGGCCAGAAACCTGTACGCTCCAAAAACAACAGCAGATCAGCTCCATGAGAAGTACGTTGTTGAGAAGGAAACCAGGCCCCAGGGAAGAGCCAGGGGCACCGCCTATGCACCAGAGGCTGATTTTGTTTCTTTACCTTTGAGTCGGGGGCCTCAGCAGGCTGAATCAGAGGCTGAAACCTGGCAGAAAACCCTTTCTTGCGGGTACCGTCCCCCACCCTGCGGGCAGTGCACCCCCTGGAGAGGGGGCGGTGGGCGAGGGGAAGGCCGTGGTGCTGGAGAGAGCGCCCAGGACCAGAAGCCACCTCTAGCACTTGCTGTCCACCGGCTCATAACCGAATTCTTCAACCCCGAACCTGAGCCCCTCATCGCTTGGTGAGACGATTCATGCAGAAGAGTCTAGAACATAGAAACACAGACCCTAGAAACCACCAGCTGAAAGTGAGCTGAACGTGACTCGCACACATGCTCACACACTCTCACACACTCTCACACACCCCGTCCCAGGGAGTAAGGCCCATACTTTCTCAAAATACTCAGTAGAGCCCTAGCTGAGTGGTCCAGTTGGTTGGAGCATTGTCCTGTACACTGAAAGGTTGTGGGTTCGATCCCCAGTTGGGGAACATACAGGAGGCAACTGATGGATGTTTCTCTCCCACATCAGTGTTTCTTTCTCTCCCTTCCTCTCTCTCTAAAATCAATGAAACATATCCTCGAGTGAGGATTTAGAAAAATATTCAATGGAGCTGGAAGAATAAAGTTTCTCTCCTAAGAGGATATTTTAAAATGCAACATACCTACAGCATTTACAATGTATTAATCTTAGTAAAAATCAAATAACTAGCTTTTTTAAAAACAATATTTTTGTCTTACATGGAAACTAAGAGCTAAATATTTTCATTAAGGTACAAACTGTCCAATCTCAGTTAGTTTCCTAAAATGGCTCTAATATCCTCTGATTTATCTGTAAAGCAATCATACTTGTAGCACAGAGTAATTTAGCCTGAAAATGAGCCCTGGTGCACTGTGATGACGTCACACTTGTTTACAGATAAGAACAATGCCCTATTCACTGCAGACCCACAAACCCATCCAATGTGTATGCGCCTCCACAACCCCACGATGCACAAATCATCAGGGCGCAGCAGAGGGGAACGCACTTCTCTGTCCCAAACCCGTTACTATGTCTGGACCCTCGGTGCAAAGAGAGAAACCGAAGTGATGTGTGTGTGTGTGTACACAGCATGCATTTGCACACCTACCCGTGGGCACATACATACACGTGCATACGCAACGCAGCACAGATGTTCACGTTTCCCAAATGGTCTCTTCGAGTTGGACACACGCAGCCTCTCCCCCGAAGGCTGGGTCTGCGCCCAGACCCACGTAGCCCACGGCAGCGGCGGTACTCACTGGTGGTATTCACTGGCGGTACCACGTGCAACAGTTACTTAGAGATGCAGACTGGTTTCCTCGCTTAGCAGGCCAAAGCCATGTAGCTGTTTAGAAGTCTCCAATCCTTAATTATACAGTCACCAAAATATTAAGGGGCCACTTAAATCGTCCAGCCACTTTTCCATGGTCAACAGACAAGGGACATTCGAGCGCTAACTTTGGGGCTTTGCACACCAAGGACGGGAATTTCATTGGGATCCAGAGGAGCACCACAGTCCTGAGCACATGCACGGCTGTCAGGGCTGGAAGATGCCACTGCATCACAGAGTGTCCTCAGCGCCCACACTGCTGCTGCCTCCATGATACCGTCATTACTGCGCTGCCAGCATCATCACAATGAAATACGACTCCATCTCAGCGTTCAGCACTCGAGTGTTTCAGCCATGTCCCCAGTGACACACCAGCCACCCTCTCTCTGACACATATCGTGTTTTGAAAGGATGCTTGTCGGACTGTGTCCAGTGAATTCATAGTCCCTCGGAGTGTGTCTTTCTCGCCTTTATAAGCTTACATGGAGAATTTAGCCTCATATATTTTCAAACAGCTATGTAAAAATGTATGTGTGTATTTTAGACATCACTCTTTGTTCTGATAATCCCTAAAACAATCTTGGACTGAAAGAAACAGAATTCTACCCCACGGTCTGGAGAGTTCTTGCTCCTAGGGTGGCCGGTCAGAGCCCCGGGGGCCTGGAAGCCATCCTGCAAAGGGCTCCCTCTGTTGGCGGTGAAGAGAAACTCCGAAGCAAGCCCTCCAGGACACTAGGTTTCCGAGGTCTGGTCGGGTCCCACCTGGATGGGTGAGGGTTGTGCGCCCAGAACAGCACCAGCACGGCAGATCCTCCCACATGCTCACCCCGAGCTTCTGAGGGGACTCCCCCTTCCTGGAAGGAGCAGAGCAGCTGCCCGTTCCCCCACTGCCTGTTCCTCTGCCCCCTCTGGCGGTCACGGGGCTGATGGGAGCAGGCCATGACAACTGCCCATGTTCCCTACAGCTCGAGGACACTGACCACTTAATTTTCATGCAAAAACATCATTATTTTGAGGTTGTTACGAACCAGTCTTTCTTGTGCACTCCGTGCATTGAAGACCTGAACTACACACACCAAGTAAAAAAGATTCTCTTATTGCTGCAGGGAATGTTTGTGATATCACTGTGTTATCACTGTTTGTGATAAAAGGGTGTTCTCACAGGATATGTTCACTGGACTACAGTCAAACAAATCCTAAAGTGTCAGAAACAGGGCCTAGCAGCTAATAAGAGCCCACCCCAAACCCCTAGACCATCACCTACAGAACTGGTCACAGTCAACGTGTGTTAACTGAATAAAAAAAACAGAGCACCAATCTTTAAAGGTTTATAATTTGTTGGCTTCTTATTTCTATAGGCTTACTGTCGGTCAGTGTGTCTTTGAGCAGTGTCCAGGATCTATAGGAACTGTTCAGAATATGCTGATTCACTGATGACAAGGTCACCACCACATGCACCTAGATTTGATGTTTCACAGACTGCCCAACTGCCAAGGGCCACATGAGAGGTTCCTGTCCCCTAAGACAAAACAAAGGACTGGAGACCACCACAGTCCTCTTCTCTGTGACCCACCAGATGACCTCCCCAATCCAGAAAGATTTGTCTTAAAGGACTCATGCCCAGCACTGGTGAACACCCTTCCCTAGTCACCCTTTCGGGGACATGGCCGAGCCTGAGAAGTCTAGGGATCTCCTTGGGAAGCAGGGACTTTGGGGGCCCTGGCTTCACTGGGCAGACAGGTCTTCGATGAAGCCTCCTGGAAAAGGCAGACAGACTTTAGTCCTCAGTTCTGGAGGACTTTAGCAGAAAAGTGTCCAAGACTCGGATATAGTGTTATTACTATGCCAGAGCTTGTTTTCTTAAAGATTTTATTTATTTATTTTTAGAGGGGAAGGGAGGGAGAGAGGGAGAGAAATATCAGTGTGTGGTTGCCTCTTGTGCTCCCCCTACTGGAGACCTGGCCCACAACCTGGGCATGTGCCCTGACTGGGAATAGAACCAAGGAGCCCTTGCCTCAGCAGGCCAGCACTTAACCCACTGAGCCACACCAGCCAGGGCTAGAGCTGATTTTATATACTGGTTGGGGAACCGAGCAAAATCTCAGGGAAGTTCTGTGTGCATTTTTTCCCCAATTCTTCTTAACTCTTACAGCCAACAGACGCACATTTCTGATGATCTGCTGAGCTCCTCGCTGGAAGCATCGCCTTAGGAAGCAGGTAAAGTACTTGCTAGATCTCAGCCGGCCGTGCCTGCAGCTGGACGAGGAGGTCCAAACGTAGTCGCGGGGCACGCTTCACACTCAGAACTGGGGGGAAACGTCGTCACGAGTTTTCTAGTGTCGCAGAGAAGCCCCAAGTATGTCTCTGACACGGCCTTTCTGAGAAAGTGTCAGTTTTCCACAGGACCTTACAGCGATTTTACGGCATTTAAGATAAAGAGTACACGTGCTGAGAGAGATACTGGTGGCTAGAATACAGTCTTCATGAGGGAAGCTGTGGGAACAAATCCATATTTTATTTCTAGCAGACTCGGCACGTGTTTCGGTGATGTCAGAAGGAGAGTAAAGTGATGCGATTCTGTTTCCAAATGCATTTACCGATGTACCTCTCTGCCCCAGGATGTCTTCCTCAAAGGGATGCTGACCAAATGCTAAATGATAAATTACCTTGTGGAATTTTCATAGCCTTCTGTTCTGGATTCAATACACAGAAAAGAAGCCACAAGTGTTCCCTTACTTCTTCTCTGGGGAGTGAAGGCAGAATGTCCAGGTTATCCGTTTTCCCAAGATTAAGTGTTAGTTTTTTTTAAATTGGGACATATTGGGCTATTGATATGCTGTAATACTCTTGACTGGGTGAAGTAGTGAGTTCAGTGCCGCACGGCACACTGCAGACGAATGCCATCGCAGGTACTCACTCGGGGACTGACAGCGCAGCGCCAGCGCTGACTTTCGATTCGGAGAGAGCTCCTGCCCTCCCCGTGGGGGGACCAACTGGGGCTCCTGCGGAGAAGCCCACAGGGTGTGTCGATCACAAGCCACTGCTCTACCTGCAGCCTGACCTGCACTCTAAGCCCCGCCCCCGCAGCTGGTGCTAGCATCCAGGTGCCTGGCAGTCATCTAAATCCATCCGCTCCTAACTCCTACCCTGTCCCTGCACACACTCAGTGTTCCTGTCCCATGGGGTTCCCTGGTAACCAGGTAACAGGGACATGTAGACTGTGGACTTTATTTATTTAAAAATAAATAAATAAAAACTGTCTGGGGGCTGCGGTCCCCCTGCTTCAGTGGCATGTCCTTCTCCGCTCGCTTCTCAAGAAGGAGCTCCGGGAGAACCAGGTGCGTTCCATCACCTGTGTTCCATCACCTGCATCCCATCACCTGCATTCCATCACCTGTGTTCCATCACCTGCATCCCATCACCTGTGTCCCATCACCTGTGTCCCATCACCTGCATTCCATCACCTGTGTCCCATCACCTGTGTCCCATCACCTGCATTCCATCATCTGTGTTCCATCACCTGTGTCCCATCACCTGTGTTCCATCACACAGAACTCCGCGTCACCTACCAGGTGCAGAACATGTTCTGTCAGGGGTTAAATAATTTCATAATAAAACAAAGCCATTTGCTTCATTATTTTGAGGCAAATAATATGGATAGCATAACTCTTACTAAGCTAATAAGATAAAAACATTCCATAACAAGAATAGAATTATATTTATACACTGGGAAATTCACATAGATGGCTAAAAGACGTATAATTATGGATAGGTTCATAAACACTGATTTTCCCCTATACATTTTATTAAGTTTTAATGACTATGGGTGAATTAATAAAATAAGACTATTTTATTTACTGAATTAATAAAATAAGACTATTGCTATTTACTGAGTTGTGTTTTCAGTGATGGGAATATGGGATCTCCCTTTTGCAATAACAGGTCTCTGCAGTTCTGGGTCAGCTGTGTTTGGTGTTCAGAAGGTAATTTTAGACAGAGACCAGGCATGTTTGAAAAACCAACTACTAAGTAAAATTAAATATATGAATAGCAACTACTCTAATAAACATCTATTCTGTTTTAAGAAATATAGAATATGTCTATATGTATATATCACATATAAGACAAATATTCCTATATACCTGTGTACTTTGAAAAAGTTAAGTAACTTGCGTGAAGTCTATAATCTAGAGAATGGTCATGGGTGATGCTTTCTGCCATGCAATAAGGGCTCCGGTGTGGCAGAGCTGATGAAAGACACAGAGCATGCTCTGGGGGCATAAAAACGGGTAAAAGTCATGTCGGGTGTGTCCCCCAAAGACGACAGTGTCAAAGGAGGAAGCAACTGCTGCAGAATTGCCGGGAACGCCACATGGTCATCAAAGCGTTCATCTTAGTACTTTGTATGTTGAAGATACAATCGTAAGACAAAATAAAAAATATGTCATGTTAAATTAATGCAAGACACGTGGCACACAGATAAAATAGTGCTTGGAGGAAAGCTTATAGCTTTAACTATTGATCTTATAAAAGAAGCAAGAGCTAACTCAGTGACCTTGCATTCTGCTTTAAATTGCTTGGAAAAAGAAGAGCAGAGTCAACCAGAATGAACAGAAGGAGGGAAATAAGAAAAAAAATGACTAAAATAAAAAATAGATAACTGGGAATATAACAAAGCCAAAGTTTGGGCTTTGAAAAATCAAGAAAATTTATGTATCCTTAGCTAGAAAGAAAAAAAGAGGAAGAGAATATAAATCACCAATATTAAATGATAAATAATTTATTACCACAGACTCTATGGACCTTAAGGGGATTTAAGTAACACTATTAGCAATATTTTACTAACATATTTGATAAAACAGATTAAGTGGCTAAGTATCTTTAAAAACGCTTTACCAAAATTGACACCAGAAGAAATAGAAAATCTGAATAGGGCGGGGACTAAATTGAGAGAAGATATTTCTCTGTTGAAATTTGTCAAAAAAAAACCCAGCAAAATTACACAAATTTTCAAGCCACCGAGGAGAGGGGAACACTGCTGTACCCCATTTTCTGAGATCACCCCAACTCTTACAGCAAAACCCAGAAAAGATTACAGAGAAACCACACACCAAAACCACTCACGTGCATATAGAGATTCTTAATAAAATATAACAAGTTCAGCCCAATGACACATAAAATAGTATCTGATGAGCAAGTAGACTTCATCCTGGAAAGCAAGCTTAGATTAACATGGAAAATACCAAAGAACGTGACTGACCACACTACTAGAAAAAAATGAAAGATATCACGATTTAAATGGATGCAGGAAAGCCAGTCCACAAAATCAGTCGTATTGATAATAAAGCCCTCAGCAAACTGGTAACAGCAGAGAACTCTCTCAAACTGATAATGAACACTCATGAACATGCACAGTCTGTGCACCAGCCAAGGCCCAGTCAGGTCTCTGCCACACCCCCCACCTGGACGGGGAGAAGTGACCATGAAGACTGGTTTTCCAGGAGTGCTTCTCACAGAACACCTTGGCTGAGCGTTATTTGGTGCTGGCAAGCAGAAAAATGCAAGCTTTAATGTTACATAGTTTTATTCCATGCCAGCCTAAGCAGGTCTGAGACTTTCATAACCATCCTCTGAACTCGAAGAATTCAGGGTCTTACCTGACGGCATCTTCTTATTTTGAGATTTAAAAAGGGGTAAACACATTTTCAGAGAATAGACTACAAAGAGAAATTATAAAATATGGAGAAACCTAGGAATAGCAGAGGTTGAGGGCAGCCACTGCCTCTGAGGCTGAGACAGTGCCCACCGCGGGAGGGAATGATAGAGAGGCTGCCCCGCCCAGGCGGTCCCGGCCTGAGGGGGAGGGGCAGCGAGGGTCAGGGTCCAGAGGTCCAGCAGGGTGGGATCTGCCTGTGTGCTGCTGACCTTCCTGGAAAACCGCCCTAGGGGACGCCTCTAAACTGCAGAGCGTGAGGCCTCTGGATGTCCGACAGGGCTGACAGCCTCGAGGCATGGAAGGAGGGAGGGCCCCCCGCCCCTGCAGCAAAGGGGATGCAGCTAGCACAGGACACCACCAGCTTCACCCAGTGGGGGACAAGGGCAGAGACAGGGCCAGAAGGTGACACTGGCTGCCAGCACCCCAGGACATCATCCCAAACAGTCAGCACTGCCCCATGTTCCAACCCAAGGCAGAGACACTGTGTCTGCTTCTCCGCAAGGTTGTCCTGCGGGTGCTGGCCATCCCAACATGCCCGAAGAGAGCCGGCCAGCCCCTCTTTGCAGATAGGACTGTGTGTGATTTTAAGGAGTCCCCATGGGGTCATCAAAACTGCCACTAGTACTAAGCACTGAATTTAGAAATGTCACAGTAACATAACATACTAACTAACTAACATAAGACAGATGAATTGTACTTTTCTAAACGATTAAAATGAAGTTTTAATAAACAATTAAAATGAAATTTGAAAAACAATGGCTTTTATAATAGTAACTAAAAACTAAAAGTTATAAGGAATAAGTCTAATTGAACATTTTCTGAGAGAAATTAAGGAAAACCAAAAAAAAGGGAGAGATATTTTATAGATACATGCTGGAAAACTCTATTGTTGAAAAGGTAATTTTTTCCCAAATTGATAGACTCAAAGCTATCCCAGTGAAAACCAGATTTTTATAGACATTGACAAGCCAGTTCTAAATTATTCAAGATGCCAAGGGGCTAGAACAGCCAAAACACACGCACAGAAGAACCAAGTTGCAGGAGCTGCTGTACATGACTTCAAAACTCGGGAACTTTCCCAAAGGGAGAGAGAGCATTTATGAAAAATGTATCGTCACAATGAAGCATCAGGTCGGGAGACAGGGACCAGAGCGGCCATTGGAACCGGGAGAAGTTAATACAGAGACTGATTTGCAAGCAGCATTCTTTGCAAAATTTGTTTGGATAAGCATTATTTTGTGCCAGTGGGCAGAAACGTATGAATTTGTTTTTATATTTACACATTTTTATTTCTTACCACCTTGACCCCTGAACAGGTGCGAGTCTGTAGCTACGACAATCAATGCAGCAAGAAGACAACAGACCAAAGAGACAGGAAAGTGCGCGGAAGTCCTTCCTCACAGGTGCCGACGCTGGTTTTCGACAACGGTGCCTGGTTTTCGCGTCAGTGCGATGAGAAAAGGAGACTCTTTCCAACAAATGCGGTCAGATCACCGGGACGTTAAAAACATGAGTGTCAACACTTGCCTCACGCAAAAGATCAACTTTATAAGAATCAAAGCACTGTCAAAAATGGTTCAAAGACAAACGGTTATCCACACACAAAAGATAAATGCATAATCTTAATTCCTGCTACGTAAAAAAAAATTAACTCAAAAGGCAACACAGACCTATGATGAGGGGCTGGACTACCCAACTTCTAGAAAACATAGAGGAAAATATGTGTGACATTGGAGTTTTCACGCATTTATTACATTTTGCAGAAAACCATACAATAAAAATAAAAATACTGATGAATTCGACTCAGTCTGGATTAAAAACATTCATCATTCAAAGTGCACCATTTAAGAGAAGGAATCTGGGAGAAATTATCCGTAACACATACTGTGTATCAGTGGAAGACTTTAACCGACACCTCCCAAGGAAGCTGTGTGAGTAACCACACAGCACACGGAACAGTACTAGCACCGTTCATCCCCAGGGGAATGCACATGTAAACCACATAAGGGAACACTCTTCGATACACCCACTGGAAGGACCGAAGTTTAGAAGGCTAGCCACAGAGTCAGGCAGAGTCGTGGCCCAAGTGAAAAGCACGCCCACGGGAATCCGGCTTCGTCTTGTGGAAAGGCAGACCACATGGTAGGCAAGTCTGCTCACGCTGCACCAGAGTTCTAACCTGGCGACCCCAACGCCAGGGGTCCACGAAACTTGGCAGACCGACTACCTAACGGTGATGCAACGTGTTCCTTAGAAGACACCGACAACCAAGACACTCACTCTGACATGTCCGGCCACACCACTGCGAACCAAGGTGCAATGGGACACAGCTGAGGTCTGCTCTGGGAGACAGAGCTCGCCAAACCTCTCCTCTCCCGATCAAAGTAGCAACGGCCAAGCTGTCTTGGGCCAGCTGTTGCGAGGACGTCCCTGCTCCATAACCACTGCCATCTGGAGCTGACGAGGGTGCCAGTGTCCATTAACCTTCCAGGGCAGAGGTGGTGAGTGCTGCCTGCCACCTGCCTTCCCTATGGCCTGCCCTGGTTTTTGTAGCTTCTAAACTTTTTAAAATCAGATGTGAGCACATGCCCAGCGCGCAGAAGCCCAGTGTGGAGCCTGCCGGACCACAGCCAAGCCTGCGCCCGCCTTTCCCTGGCGTCCGCATCCCCACCCCTCCCTCTCTCTCCAGACCAGAGGCCTGACTCCCCAGCTCCACTTGTCCCTGCGTCCAGACGAAAACTCATACCACGCCACCCTCAGCTGTCCAGTCCCTCAGCAACTCAAGGACAGGATGCTCATGGTATGCAGTCACCTGGGCCCACACGATGGACAGCAAAGAGGGTGTAGGCAGGATGCCACCCCTGAGGCCCTAGATACCAGCTTGCATTCAACACCCCCACCCGTGGTCAGGTGCCCCAGACACAGTGGAGTGAACATTCTCATGTCAAATCCATGTAACTTTGCCATTAAAGGACACAGCCTTCCCAGCACAGCCTGGGTCCAAGAGCAAACCCAGCTCTTCTTCCTGAGCCTGTGGTGAACAGGCAGACCCAGGATGGACTGCAAGCTAGTTCCGGACCACCCCACGGGGTCTGCCTGGACTTAGGAGTCCATGGGCTCTCCCTGGGGGACACTGCTCTGCAGGAAGAGTGGGTCAGCTCCACACACTGCACCCGGCATGGGGGAGAAGGGGAGCAAGCACTGGCCACTGCACACAAGTGCACACTCACCCGCAGCCAGGCCCAGCACTCGCTCTCATCCTCAGGGCCAGCTGCCACCCCTGCAGCTATGAGGTGTCTCAAATGTGTCCCAGGAAGCACACTCCCCGCTCCTCAGGGACAGGATGGGGACCTGTACCCTGGAGAACAGCTGCTGGGCTTTCCTCTCTTTCGACCCACCAGCTAGCACTGTGCGGTGGGGCAGCGGGCCCTTCCGCAGGGAGTTGTCTCTCTGTGGAGCCCCTGGGGGACACCTCTAGGGCTGAGTCCTGGCCCACTGCTGAAACTTCCAGGAGGCCCCGGTTTTATTTCACTGCATTTTCTTCCTTGGGCGGAAAGGTCCCCAGTGGTAGGAGGTGTCCACTGGTGCTCTGCCCCATTCCTCTCTGATCCTCCATCCCACACGAACACCCACCCTGTCCGGGGACCTCTTTCCTTGGAGCGGGCAGCAAGCAGCAGGTTTTATTTGTATTTGATACGAGTGGTTTCCGAAGGAAACAGGGGCAGGTGCTGGTTGTAAGGTGCTGTCAAGCAGTGGTCATGCCCCCCTCCCAGCTTCGGTGGGAGGGACTGGAGTGGGCTCCACTCAGCCTCTGAGTGCGGGGGGCAGGGAGTTGTGGTGAGAATAAGGTTCAGAGAGAGGATCGTCCGATCTTCAAGGGGCTGCCCGTGAGAGCCGGGGTTGGGCAGGAAGCCAAGGTCATCCCACCAGGGACAGAGACCTCAGGGGCGAGGCTCAGAGGGCAGGGCGCCGGATTGGATCCTCACAGGGCCCTTCACCTGGGTGGGCGTGTCCCCAGCCACTGGTGTGAGTCCTACTTCCTTAAATGTTTATTATTTTCATCCGGGATTTCTAATCAGCAGTCGTTTCATTGTTTTTTGTTAACAAATATAAGTTTTATGAAAAAATATATATTGTTGGTCTCAGTGGAATCTGAGTATGAAATCAGCTGGGGTGGGGAGACATCTATCTGTCTATCTACCTGTCTACCTATCAGACAGTATCTACAACTGTACCTGTATTTATACCTATTTGCCAATGTCTAGGCCTCAGTCTCACCCTTGAACCTCTCACCTCACTGCCCTTCTCTTCCACCTAGCTACCTATAGAGGGCCACCTAAAAAAAATTAACTCAACCTCACCCAATAATTACTGACCTTGCCTGTGAACTGTTCATTTAATTAAAACATAGGTTAAGAAATTTGAATAATGTATCAAAGAAAGCTGTTTTTTAATTTCGCCATCTTAAACTATGTACGCAGAATAGTGAACATGGCCGACAGATTCACCTGAGGATGGAAGGCGACAGTCTGAGATGAGAGGCCCAAGCTCCGCCCGCCCCTTCTCCCCCCCACCCAGGTGCACTCGCTGGCTGAGATGGGGGACCACCTGCACAGGTGGGCGCGGGAGCCCTGGGCGGCTCTGAGCTGCACAGGCTGGGGCACCCCCTCCGGGCAGTGAGTGGTTGCGTCCCCACCCAGGCTCCAGGGCCTGGCGCTCTGGGTCCGCCCTCGACAAGTGCTGGTCCGGTCAAGCTGGTCATCCTTCCCGTTCCTGACCCCGTGGCTGCGGGAAGGCGATAAAACATCGGGAGACGTCCTTGTTGGTAGTGTGTGAGACACCAGTCCCTGCAGAAGCTGCGGGCACACTTCACCCTATGTTTATCAGCGTCTTCACCAGGGCACCAGCCACCGGCCGAGCTAAAAGCAAAACGACACCCTGATTGCATCTATTGATCTGCGCGTGGCTCCCTCGGGGCTCAGACCAGCCATGGGGACAGGAAGGCAGAACGCAGACATTGCTGGATCTCCAGGCTAATGTGACCCGGATGCAGCTGAAACCCTGCCCTTGCCCTTAAAGATTCTCAAATTATAAACATCGCCAGCTCTAGTGAGTAATGCATAGACTTCTTAGTTAAGTGTCGGTGCATTCAAACACATTATTATGGCTTATAAAAACCATCTGGAATGAAACTAATATTTTAGCATCACTTACTCACGACTCCCCGATTTTAGAGGTCTCACCGCACTCGTCTCTAACTTCTTCACGACCCTCATTGCAGAAAATTAGGGGGAATCTCCTGACAGAGAGGGAGACAGTCAAGATGACTGCGGAGCCACCTTCCCGGGCCTCACAGAGCACGATAATCATGGGATAGTTTCCACTCGTGTTCTACATTGCGTGGAACAATCTCCCTTCATAGATTCGCTTCGTAGGATCTGTAACCTTTTTGAAGTTATAAAGAGACTCCTTTTAAAAGTTGGGTGTCACAGATGGAAAGTGGTGTCCACTCCCATCACTTTCTGATTCTGAGCTGAACAAACACCCCTCCGCCTTCAGAGAGCATCAGAGCGGGGGCAGCAGTCTTGGGGGTGGACGCACGACTCCTGTCCTCCGGGGCAGAGGGTCACATTATGCCGTGCGGGGTCCCACACACAGAGGACGGGGCGAATGGCCCTGTATCCAGAGTACTTTAAGTCAAAATGACCCCGCACGGGTTCAGGGACGATTTCACAGCCAACGAGCCCGTTGTCACCAGAGAAGCCACACTCAGAAGATGCACGTCCTGCTGTACCCACTGGAACGCAAAGCGAGGCAAACCCCACCCAGAGCCCACTCAGGAGATGGTGTGAACTCGAGGAGCGAGTGTTCAGAGTCCACGAAGCAGAGGGGAGGATGAGGAAGCAGAGGTGGTAAGTGTGTTCTCTCATAAGCTCAGGTGAGTGATGAATGAGTAGCCCAGGCAGCCACTGAACTGAAAGGTGAAACCTCACATGGTGCCCCTCCCAAATTCAGAGGTGGAAACCCTACCCCCGGTGTGATGGAATTTGAAGGTGGAACTTTGGGAGGTGCTGGAGCCAGGAGGGCGGGGTCCTCACTAGGGGGCTACTGACCCCAGGGAGTCCCGTGAAGACACAGTGAGGGAGCGCCATCTGTGAACCAAGACAGGGCCTCTCAGACTCCCAATGCCCAGAACCGGGGGAAGTGACGTCTGTAAGCCCCCCAGACTACAGTATTCTGCCGGAGCAGCCGGAATGGACCGAGACTCGGCGGGAAGAAATGGAAAGGGTGGAAGGTGAGCATGTAGTTTGCAGTCAAATTGCAGGGTCCCCTGAATACCAGAGGGATGTTTCCTTGAACTGTTCATCTCACTGTCAGAACAGAACGGACAGGGAACTGGGACAGATGTTTCTGGATCAGAGAGGGGCGAACCTCGGGCAGGAAGGGCAGCGTGCCGGGGTCCTAGTCAAGCAGTGGCCAACCTACCACGGACCAGGGCATATTCTGTGAGGACTGAAACAGGTCATAGTTAATGAACAGATGTTGCAAGATCCAAAGTGCAGGATTTTATGACCACAAGGTCGGACCTCCACGTGGGAAGCAAGGGGAGAGGCAGAGTCGGTCAAGGCCAGGGACTGAAACACAGCAGGGATATGACAGTTCAGGATGGGAGTGGCTTTAATTCTAGGTAACTCAACGGATTTCAATTCCTAATTGTAAGTCACATCTTTTTTCTTGTGCTTAAGAGAAGTCTTCATTTACCTCTTAAAATATACATGTTAAATTTTAATTTACTGATGGAGGCAAAATCACTTACGTGTTTGTATATTTTTAATAGTCCAAGATGATAACACAAATTGTGCATTATTTCTTTGCCTTTAAGGAATTTTTAATAGAGTTCACAATATATGCTTCATTAGTGATCAAGTTACGATGTAAACATCAGTACTGCTAGCCTCCAAATTCTATGTGCTGTTATTTTGGGATTAGATCTAAGTCTTAAGTTATTTAGAAAACTATTTTTTATTGTGGCAAAACAAAAGGAATTTCTTTATAATAAAATGCTCAAGTTGTTTCAAAAAACAGCTATTAATTTTTTTGCTGGTGCACCTTTTGGCTGAAAAGACCTCTGAGCAGCAGCGAGACCACAGAGCCCACGACAGTGTCGGCGGTAACCGCCAGGGTGGAACAGTGCACCAGCAGCTGACATGTGAACCCTCGGATGAAGGGGTCCTTGGTGTGAACCCCAGACCTCCTGTGAGTGTTGAGAGTTAACTGTGTGGGGGAAGTGAACAACCCTCCCAGGGTTCAACGGGAAACAAATAATGTCAGAGTCTCCCGGTAACGAGAACTTACTGCTAATTCTAACTCCTCCGCCCGTTGGCAGCTGTGGAAAGGTTGCAGCCTTCCTGGTGTCGGCTCCAGCAACACACCTGCTCCGACTTCCCGTCGTTGTTTATTCCGTCTCGTAGGAGTAAAGACCCACAGCGCCCAGCAGCCCCTGGGGGAAGCCTGTTTCTGACAGGCTCCGCCCCCTGTGGCGAGTCCCCACACACTCACAGAGCATCCATGCAGCAAGGCGTGCTGAGTGTGGTGACAGGGGGAGAGTGGTACAGTTTAGTGCAGGGACAAGGGCATCTCCCTTACCTCGCAGAGGTGTCCAAGCTTTGGGTATCTCCGGGCCACACTAGAAGAAGAGTTGTCTTGGGCCACACATTAAATAAATACACTGTGACGCACAATCACAAAAAATCTCATCACGTTTTAAGTAAATTCACGATTTTGTGTTGGGCTGCATTCACAGCCCTTCTGGGCCACAGGTTGGACACCTCTGCTTAAGGACAAGAAACGGGCAGATATATGGCATATTGGTTCTCTGTCCCAAATGAATAAATTAGAAGTAACGGCATATGAACCTAAGACGTTTCTCTCTTATCAGACTTCCCTGCTTTCCCTGGTACAAATATCGGTGAGTGTTGGCAGCGTGACGGCACACCTGAGGCTCACCAACACTCACGAGCTCCCTGAGGGACAGGTGTCGGTTTAGACACCATTCACTGGGCCTCAGGTGACGTGCGACCAGTCTCAGCCTTCCGACCTTAGTGCACCCAGTGCTGACGCCGGTGCATCCCCGGCCGGGCAGGGGCCTTGGTCTCCACGCTTTGTCGTTCTTGTTAACATGGGAAGTGAACATCAGGTCACCGTGAGAATATGAGAGGACAGTAGATTGTTCAAAAACAGGCAGTCTATCAAGTTGATATTTAAGAGAAGTTTCCTCTAGAGGAGGATGGAATGAAAGGAACTGAAAGTGAGAAGAGTTTTTTAAGAGGACTTATTTGTCAGGCCCTTTTCACGCTGGAAAGAGAGAGAGCTCCTTCTACCATAAGGTCACACGGCTTGACCTGTGAATAAGCTGCATTCTCTTTTTTGCCATCGCTCTTTGCAGTTCCTACTACAATTCTTTTTGCTGTTACAATGGACCGCCATTCCCTGGTCGCACCGTTCACTTGGAATGAAAGCACACAGATGACTGGTGTGTAGAAGAGCAGCAAAGAGGGCAAGGACTCCGGCACCGAATGAGCGAGGACAGCTACGTCGCCGCTGCGTGCAAACGCCCGAGTTCGGGGTCATGTGCCTTTGACAGGGAGGGCGAGCGTCCCCGGGTGCCTCCGGGAGCCAACCATGGGCAACACAGGGCAGGAGGGGCCAGCGGAGAAGCATGTCTACACACGGACGGCGGGTGTTCGCCAGTGACCCAGAAAACACTAGAAGGTGTTCGACACCGGAAAATGCATAAATAAGATGCAAATGAAGCATGCTTGGATTACACTAGTATATTTAACACCTTAGGTAGACAATAAATACATATTTATATATTAAGGAAATCTACAGATAGCATTCATTATACAGTCTTATAGTTGGAGGCTTTTCTCTGTCTCCATGATTACGAATACAATTCCTGATCTGTGTGCACTGGCGCCAACTGGCACCTCCATCATTTTCTTTATCTGAACGGTAGTTTCTTCTGCCTGCTGTCAACTTTTCTACATGACACTCTGCAGCCCAGAACTTAATTTCTACTCAGTGCTAAATTTTAAAACCAGAGCATAAAGCTTTATTTGCAGATATGTATATACTTAAATATGTCCATCAGGTTAGCTAAGAAACTCTAATTTCTTGGAAAATATAGTCCTTTCTCTTTTACAAAATAAAAAAAAATGGAATTGTTGTACAGGTGCAATTTCCCACATTGACAAATAAAAAAATGTAACTTAAAACCCATCCAGAACACATTTTTCTTTCTTCATGGTAAAAATCATAGATCAACAGAGAAAACTAAGGGGGGGATGGAATATATTACGTTCTGAGTAAAACAAAAACTCTTCCAGGATTGCCCCAGTCTTTCATGTTTTTCCAACCTCCTGTGGTGTTTTCACTGAATGTTTTCTCTGACAATATAAAGGCTGCTTTTGTTTTTTTCTGAATTGTACTCTGAGTACTCAGTCGGACTCATTTGTCTTTGTGTCATTTCTTGCCAAGCCACCGTTGCTTAAAAACAATGGGACCTGATAATGTCACTGCAATTACCTTGACAACACCACGTGGCAGACCCAAAACAATCTGGTGTTCGCAAACGAAGTCAACCATCGCCTTCAGGGAGAAGCTGTGTTTTTAACCATCGAAAGACGGTGTGCACACCTACAGCTTTTTCTTTTATAGGAGCTACAGAAAATGTCCTTTCCTTCCAGTGAAACTCAAAATATCAACCCCAGTGACACCTCAGAATCAAAGTCAAACAGAGCTAGGGACTCTGCGCCGGGAAGGGCCGACACTCACCTCACTTTCAGGTTGCCCTGCTGCAGCTGCCCGTCGTACACCGACAGGATGTCGAAGTCCTCCTCCAGCGCGAAGGTGTGGAAGGACAGCTGGATGCGGTTGCGCTCCCCGGTGAGGACGATCCAGGTGCAGTTGGCGTAGTTGGGGTAGCCGTGCGGGAACCCGGGGCTCTCGATGGTGCCGTTGGGGCCCTGGACTAAGCCTCCACAGCTCTGACCTGGAAAAAACGAACACACACGCAAAAATCGGTAAAAAATCAGCATAGTATTTTTGCTATTGTTAAACTATGATTTTAAAAAAATTTCCAACTTGTTTTCCAATCTTTAGGATGACTTATTTTGTGATCCTTCATGGTGGGGGCGCAGGCAATAGTGGGTTCCCAGTTGTGAGTATGCAGAGCAGTTTACTCTTGCCCCATTATCATTAGTTATTGCATTAGTTTCCATAGCAGCAACTGCCACCCTGCCGTCCGCCCACCTCACTGAACAATGAATCGCAGTAGTCTCCTTCAGGACTGAAAGACGGAGTAACAACAACAACAACAACACAAAAATACCAAGAGGATTGAGGAGGAGCACCCACGGCACTTGGAAGGTCACATTAGAGTGGGACCTTTTTGGTAAATCGCAGAATTCCTACAAGGATCTTCTGCTGAAAGGCGGACACCTGGGAGATTAGCAAGAGCCATGCACTGGACCCGCCACTGAACTCCAACCAGGAGACACACTCTGAAGCCCCGCCTTCCCCACCCACCCACCTGCTCCCTTCTGCCTCCATCCTCCATCCGCCTACTTCCGCTCTGCCGCCTCCCCCCCGCCCCGTCAAAAGGTGCTCCTTCCTGTAGAAAAGCCCTCAGGGACCCTCTGGTCTGGCCCCCTCTTTGCTGGAGCCCGTTCTGCCCCACTGCTGCCTCTCACAGTGGGCCTACCGTGGCTGCTGCTGCACCACCCAGGCTGACAAAGAGGAGCAGGGACCCAAATCCAGATGGATGAGTCGTCCGAACTGCACGCATGAACGCGCTTGAGTCGTGTTAACTGTAACTATTGCGTTCGTGCGAGGGGACAAAGGAACCCCCATCTAATCGCTTCAGCATTAGTGTGTCTGAGGTTGGCCCTGAAGGGGCCCCAAATACTTCTTACAATGCTTTACTGCTTCTCCACCTGGCCACTGCCTACCAACGGGCTTACGTGAATCTAAATGTTCTGTTTAATTTTAATTTTTAATTAAAAATTATTAGTGTATTGGGGTGACACTGGTTAATAACATTACATAGGTTTCAGGCACAAGGTTCTACAACACATCCTCCATATGTCGTGCTGTGTGTTCACCGCCCCAAGTCCAGCCCCCTCCCGGCACCATGTGTCCCCTTTAACCCTCCCTACCGCCCCACCCCCTCCCTTCTGGTGGCCTCCAGACTTTCGTCTGTGTCTGTAAGTTTTGTTTTCTCAGTTCTTTCATCTTTTCCACCAACCCCCCCAAGCCCCTCCTTTCTGACAGCTGTCCTGTTTATCTCTGAGTCTATTTCTAGTTGGTGAGTTTATTTTGTTCATGAAATTCCTCCTGCCAGTGGAATCACATGGGGTTTGTCCTTCTCATCACTTAGCATAACGCTCTCCGGGTCCATCCGCGCTGCTGCAAACGGTGAGATTTCCCTCATCTTGTGGACACATAGCTGTGCTTCATCGTGTGAATGGACTGCAGCTCTTTTATTCACTCAGCTACTGATGGGCCCATGGGTGCTTCCAAATCCTGGCCATTGCAAAAAACGCCACGCTAAACATAGGGGCGCATATATATATCCTTTCAAGCCAGGGTTTCGGGTTTCTTTGTGGTTAATATCCAACATTTATGAAGAACTTATTCGATGCAACACCAAAAAGACGAAACAATTCCATTAACAAATGGGCAAAGGACCTGAACTTAAATGTTTTGACAACAATAATAAGAATAATAAGAAAGTTTTGAAGGAACCCAGGGACATGAAGATTACTGCATGCAATGTATGTACCCAAACACATGTATTATCCCAGCTTTTATTATTGGAAATATAAAATCATTTCCAAGTACGTTTTACACTTAAAAATTTTTCACAGTAGTAGGTCTCAATGAGCACGACTTGTTCCCAGTAATATTATCAAACGTTTGTGGGGGTGTGCTAAATCTTCATAAAAAGACTTAATGAAAGGGATTTATGAGTTTAAAAACCAAAGAACTAATAATAACCCTATTTTCCACTAAATTTAAATCTAAGAATAACCCTGTAATAAGTGGATATTAAAGCTGTGGGATTTTGAAAGGTCTTTAAAGAAAATAGCTTTCCTGGTTTATCTAGCAATTCTCACTTTACTGTAAATCAAAAACTGAAGCTTTGATTATAAATTGGAGGAAAAAAATAAGTAACTTCAACAGAAGAAGTGTCAGCTGGAAAGCATTCACTGTTGTGGACCCGTCATGGTGTAACAGATGATCAGAAATGAAAATGTTCTCCAAGGAATAACATCCAGGCGGTGTTTGGGGACCAATTAGCGCAGCACGTTTTGCAAAATGAGTCACTTTTGATCAGTGGCTGGACTTTTCCACAGACCCTGTTAGAAACGTGCGAACTTCTCAAAAGCCCCCTGACAGGTCCAGAGGGACTGCACATGGCAGTGAACTGAGGAGTTTCTGAAGAATCAGTTCCCGAGGAAGACTGTGAGGTAGACAGGCTGAGCCAAAGACATCGGGACGGTGCGGAAGGAGAATGAAACGGGGGACTTTACGCTACTTAACCACACCAGTTACTATAAGGCCACAGTAATCCAGACAGAGTTCAGTCGGTGTGAGCCTAGACGGGAGCCGACGGACGGGAGCGGAGAGCCCCAGACGAACCCACAGGGAGGACAGTGGTCTTCCCGATGGATGGGGCTGCTGATCACCAGCTGGATGGAAAAGGCCTCAGGACTCCCCCCCAGTGCACACAGACCTCCGTTCCCGATGAACACAGACCTTCCCGTAAGATGTGAAACGGCGACACTTCTGGGCAGAAACAACAGAAAAAATACCCCTGTCACTGTACAGGGAGCAGGGTGTCTCAGATGGAACACCCAGAGTAATAATAAAAGGAAATAAGGCAACAAATAAAAGTAAATAAAACAGTAAAGGTAAAGGGTGACGAGGAACTCCAGAAAATAGGACGGATTTACAAGGCATATGTTCAACGAATGACATATTTATGATACGGTGAAGAAAACTCCCAAATCAGTAAGAATGAGGCAACACGTGGGCAGACAATGGTTACAGGCGGCTGGAGATCTGGGGTCAAAGGAGGATGTTTCTCCAGCTGGAAAGATCCCGACAGGCCCTGGAGTGGATATGACCCTGCAGCTCTGACCCCCTGTCTCTGGGCCAGGGCCTGACTGCCCTCACCCGTCCTGGAGCTAGAAGGAAAGGGCAGTTTATGCCAAAAACAAACCCGATTTCTTTGGTCCTTCTTTTTAGGAACAAGCACCCCGCCTCCTAACACTCGTTCACTCCATGCCACTTTCGGTTCCACCAGGAAAATGCAAAGGTTCTGCAATTTAGTCAGCATCTCCAGCCTCATGAAAATATCTGGATTTCAATAAAAAAATAACCCATATGAAAATAGTCACTTGCATAAGCAATGGTCCCACAGTGGCACTGCCTAGCACGCCTCAGAGGAAGCAGCATCCTTTAACATCTGTGCCAAGACTGAACTCAAGGGCGCCTGCTGAATAACCACTACCCTGAAGCTGTGGATCTCGGCTTCTTAGGGTCCACACAGGCTTCGTGCTCCTAACGCACTCACAACCATAAAGGTGGGTGCCACGTACTATGAAATTACAACTGTCTCCAGATGGGAATCCCAAGCCGTACAGTGATTCCACACCTTTGCTCTCCATCAGCACCACAACTGAACCCAGGCATCCTGTTCGCCGTCTGCCTGAAATAAAGACAGCTTCGGGGCGACGTGGACCTCCAGCCGAATAAAATAAGTCCGTGGCTGCAGGTACACAGATGACAGATGGCATCTGTGTGCACTGTCAGATCTCTCACCCACTTTCTCGTGAGGACAGAGCTTGGGGTGTGCGGCCCCTCAACCCCTGTAGCAAATGTCGAAGCTGCGATTTCTCCTCAAACGCCGTCCCCAGCAGAGACCTGAGCCCACCTTCCCTGGGGGGCCTCTGCCTCTGGACGTCCACCCCGAAGGGCGCTGGCCTGGGACAGAGCACTCGCAAACATCCTACAAACGGTTTCTTTGTTAATGGCTTGCATCGATGCTGGATTTCAATCTTAGCCTTGAACGGGGCTTCAAAGAAGCAGAGTATTTGAACTGGAAGCAATGTTAATGAACACACTTTTAAATGCTGCAATTATAATCATACATTAACATATTGCTCCAGAGGAATTGGTTGTAAGGGCATTTGTAAGTTATGCTTCCTGAGGGCGATGGAGTAATCCACAGGGTTTTGGTGATCATTTTGATCTGTTAGTGAATGTTCTGTTATCTCTACAGGATTGAAAATGCAATTATTGCCGAAGAAAATGTCTAAGGGTCTTTCTACAGGTACCGATGATGGTAGTTACCTTCAAACACCAAAGCCAATGAGAAAACCAGAAGTTCCCCATATGCAGTCGGGCACAAATAACACCCCTTTTTTATTACAAAATATTTTATTATAAAGTCATAAGCATGTAATTCTGTAACATCGCAATATCACATTCAGGCACACCATATGACACTTTAGGTGAAATGTTCAAATTAAAACTATAAATTATTGCACCATATTATTACCCTCACTCAAGCAGGCCCTCCTTCTGCTGGTCAGTGTGTATGTAGTATACATGTAAACTGCATGTACACCATAAATCCATATCAAACAGAAACAAACACATGGAAATGTACACACAGTTGTCTTTATTTTCTATAGTTCACACAAACCCTCATCACACACGCTGTAATTTTTACAAAGCGGTGTATGGTGATGTTATATATCGATTCTGTCTCAGTGGCCCTGGGGAACTGACGGCTAAATCACCCAGCCGTGGAGTTAGACCTCAGGAGATACTTGGTCTAAACCTGGAGTAATTAACAGAACCTTAGATGTGGGGACCCACAGGATGAATTCAGTGTTGATTTCCACCCGGCCCAGACATCCCCAGCACCCCACTTCTACACAGAGGGTTCCAGCCATCCTGTGTCATTTCCATTCTGTCATTGACATCATGAGCGAGGAGGGGGTGTTGTCACACAGATGCTCAGTCGCCCGTGACAGCAGATCCACATGATTTATGGATGTGGAAATGCACGCGGGAGTGAGGGGGATCCTCTGACACCGAGCGCTGCTGTCTGCTTCTCCAGATCACAGTCGCATCACCAGCAACAAGCACCGTGTGACCCGAATGCTGTCCGACGCTGCAAGGACTTCCCGATCCCGGCGCCCATCACAATGACTGACTTCGACCATCCCTCAAGACAACGATGGCCCCAGAGATTCCGGAACTCTAACTCGGGCCCTTCTTTGTAACTAATCGATGCCACAGCGGGGAAAAGGGTACATGAAGCAGCCACTGAAAATGTAAGAATAACTCACAACCCCACGACCAAAGACAATTTTGCTATCACTTTCCGACCACTTTCCAACCACTTTCCTAATCCACACTTCACGCTCTTCACATGACGCTGTGTCGGCTGACATGTGATACGTGGGCGGTGTGTTTCCAGACCCCAGGCTGCCAGTCCTGCGCACGCGCCGGGTTGAAGGCGTGTCTTGCTCGCTCTGTCAGCACCGCTCTTCATTCTGGGAGGTCGGGAGATCGCCCGCCTGGCAGGAGAGTCTGTGAGACTCCGATCTCAGCGAGCAGCGCGGCTGGTGGTGGTTACACACGGCCCCACTCCACCCGCTGTGTGACAGGTTTCGGGAACGACAGGGGTCATCCTGTCCTGTGTCACGTCCCCTTCTGCTGTTCCGTGTATATGCAGCACGCTTGTACTGGAAAGTCAGTCTCGGTGTGGTGCGTGTACACCATGGAACCCTACTTAGCCACAAGAAAAGAAGAAATACTGCCGTTTGCGATGATGTGGATGGACCTTGAGAATATCATGCCACACGAAATAAGTCAGACAAGTCAAGAACCACGTGGTTTCACTCCTGTGTGGGATATAAAACTGAAAGCAACAACTGAACAAATAAGAAAAACAAATAAAACTCACAGGCAGACAACAGTGGGGTGGTGACCAGAGGGAAGAGGGTTGGGGGTAAAGGGGCCACATGCGTGGTGACAGAAGGAGACTTGATTGTGGCTGGGCCACCGAGGTCTTCACTCGCTCTGTTCGTTCTCTTTAAGGACCAAGGAGCAGCACCTGCGTGTAGGTGGGTCCAGCAGGTCAGACGTCAGGACCCCTCAAGTCCGCTGATGGGAGCGGGCGTCTCCCGCTCAGGGCGGTGCTTCCTGGAGTGGCAGACAAACCAAAGACGCGGGAAACTTTGCGTTGTCCTCGACGGTTTGGTCCATCAGTTACTTCGGGTTCCGCATTATCCGGAAAGTGATTAATTGCAGAAGGACCGCAACTTACAATGCCCTTCCTGGAGTGTGAAGGTGTTTCAGAGTCGATGTCTTCAGGCAGTTCCTTGGAACAGTGCGTCCTGGAGGAAGTCTTAGAAGCGTCCCGTTTCTCAGGTTACCAAGAACAGCTGGGGTTGGCTGCAGTGACCGCCAGGCTTAGGGCACTTGTGCAGTTCTCACCCCAAACTGTTAAGGGAGAGGACTCACTAACGAGCAGGGGAGAAAAGTAGCAAAGCCAGAGTCACCCAGGCCTGAGAGGGACCAGGGACAGCTCCTCCCTAAGGACTCGGCTATCCCCAAGCAAGGCTGCACAGGAAGTGCTCCCACTGCCCGAAGCTCATCAGAGAAAGCAGGGTTTCCACCAGACTGTGTAAATGCAAATGACCTTTGCCCCCTCCACTGAGTTCTGCTGGAACCACAGGCAAGTCTGCCCTGCTTCGCTTCTTTCCTTCCCTGGAGCACCCCCGGCTTGTCTGCACCTCCGGGCCCTGCACACGCTCTGCCAGGTCCCCTCGCATCCACCATCCCATGTGGGAGGCCGAGCTGACGGTCCCCCCAGACCTTCTACCATGGCTCATGGCCCTGCCCCCTGCTGCATTTCCTCGTGGTCACACTGTGAAGATATCCCATTTACTTATATACTCCCTGGGTACCTGTCTCTGTGACTAATATGCCAATTTTCCAAGAGTGAGAACACATTCTGCCTGGTTTTTATCCTCATTCCTCAAATAGTGCCTGACACTCGGTATTTAATTCCCAGAGCCTGTGAGTGAGTGAGGGCATGTGTGGGGATGTAGCGATGCTGGTGGTTGGAATGAAATCTAACCACCAGGATGCACACACACACACACACACACACACACACACACACGTGGACAGAATCTGTGGAAATTCCAAGTCGTGGCCCTGGAAGGAAGTTGGGTCATGCTGCAGCATGAGGGTCACTGGGAACACTCAGGGCATGGGGTCATCATTCTGCCCTTACGGAAAGGGGTCTGGAGAGCTCAGTCCTGGTGGTTAGCAGCCTGACCATCAACAGCCCCTTAGAGAAATTTAAACACTCTATGCTTCATTCAAAGCAAAGTTCCCTCCTAGGTGCCCCCCCTGAGCCCCTGACCATGTCCACCTGTGTGCTCAGGAAGGCGGTCATGATTCAGGGTGTCGGTCTGCAGAGAGCAGACCTGGACCTGCGTGGCTGGGACGCCAGTGTGGCCCCTTCGAGAGTGCACCCAGTGAGGGGACTTTAGTGAATCCCAGCACTGAAGTGCTGCCACCAACTGTGACGCACTTGCATTACCGGCCACGAAGCCATTCGGTGTCTGCCCACTCTCCACAAAGTGGAAGGACACGGTGTGTGTGGGGGGGGCTGACCAAACACAAACGCAATGCCAGCCAGCGCAGACCGCTGGGGACTGATCCGTCACGTGGTGCACACCAGCCTCAGAAGGGAAGGAGGACGGTGCCTGTTTGGGTGGGTAGGAATGAGGAACACCGAGGAGAGTGTGGAGCTGGAAAGGGCCAGGAGGGAGTCTTCGCTGCCCACCAAGCCCAGCAGCACACTGCAAACCAGCTGCCTGAGAAGGTGGCGGAGAACTTGACCAACGGTGGGATGTTTCGCGTCTTGGATGAGAAAACATCTATGAGCAACGTCTGTGAACAGGCCAGAAGACATTGAGTAAACAGCCATGAGGACAATGGAAAACAAAGGTCCAGTTTTTATGGATTTGCTGCTGTAACTGACCTTTACCCACAAATGTGTATCCGTGGTCACAGCCTCTCAATGCATCACCAGCCCCTGGGCTGTAGGCAAGCAGGCGAAGCCCTGGCTCTGGTCCCTTACTGCGTCTGGATTGTGAGATGTTTCTGATGAAGTCTTGCATGATATTGGAATTCCAGGGCGGACTAGGGTTTGTCTTGCAAACCACTTTGGCAGAAAAGGAACTGCCGCTCTTTCAACTCTGTGGCCTTGAGCTGAAAAATACACAGTCTACAGATGGCCTTGTTTTTTCATTTTACTCGTTCCTACTTAGAACTTGAGAATGCAAAAGGCCCACACCCCTTCAACGCAGTTACTTGTTTTTTTCTGGACTGTGTTCTCCTTTGTCTTACCCTGGTTTGGCTTCCAAGGTTCTAGACCACAAATAAGACGAGGGAGGAGAAGTGGCTGCTGTTCAATAAAGAGCAGTAATGGGAGTGCGGTCTCGTTAGCAGCAAAATGCCAGCTGGGTTGGCCTTGCTGTAACTATAGTAAATGAACCAGAAGATTATGCTCACAACTTACATATTTATAGCAAAGAAAAATCTGGGCCTGGTGATGAGGGCCATTTGCCACGTGAACAGATCAGCCCCGCACAGGGAATCCAGACGTCAGACCAGAGGAGACGTCTCGGGAAACTGCGGCGTGAGGCTGAGCACGTGCAGTGAGAATGTGGAAGTTGAAATAAGTGCTTAGCTTTCAGCTGCGAAATATACCCTTCTGATGCACAAATCCCGTAACATCACATGTATGCACGGTGAAGAACACATACAGCCAAGGGGAACTTGGATACAAAGCAATCAACAGAGTGTACTTAGCAACAGTGGAAAAGTTGCTGAAGTGGGTGAAGGGGGTCAAAAGGTGCGAAACCCCAGTGACAGGACAGGTGAAGTCCTGGGGATGTGCATATGGCATGGCAACTGTGGGTGACAGCACGGTACACATTGGAAAGTTGCTGAGAGTAGATCTTCAAAGTTTTCACCACAAAAAATAGTCTGTGGCTGTGGTTGGATGATAACTGGACTGACTGTGGGGACCACTTCATAATGTTCACACAGACCGAGGCACTGTGTTGTACACCTGAAACTAGTGTGATGTGATGTATCAGGTATGCCTCAATAAACAAAAATGACCACCTAAGTTAATTTAGGGCATTTGCAGAAAAAGGGTGACGGGTCTCTCTCTGAAGGCGCTTCGACTTTTGAACTCAGCCAGCCCGTGGGGAAGGGCTGTGCCATGTCCCTGGGCCCCAAGCGGTCGGCATCCCGGGCCTTCCCACACAGCTGGGGTCCAGGAATTGGGGGAAAACCAAACTTTGCACAAATGCCAGTGGGCCAGAGACAGGCAGACAACATCCAGTCTGCCCTAAGTCCTGTAGCACAGGACTGAACTCCCCTTGCTCACCCGTGTCCCAGTCCCCTGCATGGTGAACACCCTCAGCCAGCTGTCACACACCTTTGGGGACAGACTCGCTCTCCCGATTTCTGCCGAGGACAGGACAACATCCTGCTATTATCACCTGAACAAGACACTTGAGTTCAAGCACTTCTTTTAGAATTAAACCCACACAACCCGTTCGCAGGTGGACCATTTAACGGGCGAGGTGTGTGTTTATCAGGGGGCCTTGTCTGCACCACTGAACGAAACAAGGAGGTGTTTAACAGGCTCCTAACTTAGAACAGACCCAGCCTGCATGACAGAGACATTAGCTTGGGCTGACAGTCCCAGTACTGTCTATGGAACTGCAGGGGTTCCGTGTGGTTCTCCAATCTGGTTCCCTGCGAGACGGAGAGCAGACTGCAGGGGAGAGTGTCTGAGTCTCGAGTTCCCTGTGAGACAGAGAGGAGAGATGGACAGAGTTGGAGGCAGGAAAACTTGAAGTGTAAATATGTTGATGCTCTATTTCAATTAAAGCAGTGGCAGAGGGGGTGAGGGGAGGCATGGGGAAGAAATGATCAATTATATTCCCAATGATAAAGAATTGAGAAATTGCATGGATAGGAGTCTTCAAAAAAAGATACAAGAAAATAAAAGCTACAAGAAAATAAAACCAATCTCTTTTATATTTGGGGATCAGGGGTGACTGTGAAGGATAGTGTGACATTGTTGTTCTAACTTGTTCAGATCAGTAAGGGTTCTGCTATAAACTCGAGACTTCCTTTCTGGCTCAACTGCCTGTTCCTTTCTGATGAGTGGGGAGGCAGGGATTGCCACTGAGCAGGCTGGCAGGGCCCACGCCCTCCACCCCCCAAGGAAAGAAGGAGCTTTCCCAGCGGGAGGGGCTGAGTGGAGACCGAGCCCAGGTGAGTGGGCGGGCTGCCGCCATCACCCCGCAAACATCTCCAGGGCTTGTTGACAAGACACAGAGCCCCCCTTTCCTCACACTAACGAGGCGGATTGATAAACCTTCCCAAAGCAGACGAGCTGGGGAAGATACCACCTGACAACGCTAGAGTGTAAGCGACTTTTCTGCTCCACAGAGCTCCGACGAGGGGAGAGAGAATTTGATCCACTGCTAAGAAAGCTCTGCCACTGAATGGCCATCACTAACATGCAGGTAAATTAAAAGTTTCACTATTAGTAGATTATTAAGAAGCTTAATGGTTCTTCTCATGCAACAAGAAGAACACAGGAAATGCAGTATTTATTCTCTACTACTGAAAACCGCGTTCTCATGGTTTAATTCACAATAGTAACTTGTAACTTTCCTCTCTAGGCAAGTTCTAAAATCTGAGCTTTCGATGAAGCAAACACAGGAAAGAGAGTTTGTAAAACAGACCTCAGAAACCCACGATCATGAGTGTGTCTACTGGTGTCAGAATAGAAGCTTTTCCTTGTGATTTATGACAAGCATTAAAATAGACCTAGATAACAACTCAGCGGCGCCAGGGCCACCGCAGGGGTCTCTGATCTCAATATGACACTTGGGTAGTTAAGGTGCCCCAGGGTGAAAGGAATCACAACCCAAATGGCAGGAAGGAAATACCGGAGGAAAATGTGTTTTCAAACACATTTCACTGGCACCCCAAAGCATGCCGAGTATCCTTTTGAATCTGAATTTGAGCGTTCGCAAATAACAGGTATTTGTCAAGTGCCAAGCTCTTAGGGCCCTAAAGAGGCCTTGTGGAGTTTTCCACGTCGCTCCTCATTCGAAGGCTGTCAGCAGCCACGCCTCCCCGGAGTATGTCGCTAGGGTATTTTAGGATTGAGCTGAGTTCGTATTATCAGGACTACAATTATGGCTGGGATTCATAAACAAATTCAGCAAACTGGTAGAGTCTACCTTCAATGGTGCATGTATTCTATGTGTATTTAAGTTAAAGAATTTTTTCAAAAAAATCAGTCAGTTTAACTTACTATATTAAAAGGCTAAAGTATGAAAATCACATAAATCATAAAATCGTATCTATGAATGCAACCCCCCCATTTTATGTAATTCAACATATATTCAGGATAAAACCACCTGAGGAATCAAGGGGAACTTCTTCTAATTGATAAAGAGCTTCTATAAAAAATGTATCATTATAATTATACTTAATGGTGAAAGACCATTTCTTAGAATTCTCCTAAGATCAGAAGAAAGGAATTATACACACTCTCATCACCCTCATTCAACATACTGACAGGTGTCCTCAACCAGTGGAATAAGGCAAAAAACAAAAACAAAAACAAATTAAAGTGAGGCAGGTAAAAAATGGAGAAGCATCCATATTCAGCGATGACCTGGTTGTCTCTGCAGAGAAACCCCAGGGATCAACAACAACGACGACGAGACTCCTGGCAGTAAATCTATATGTTTAGCAAGGCTGCAGCATGAACAGAACACATCTTAAAAGGTGGTGCCACTTAAGATCATCCAAAATAACTGGGTGGAAACTCGAGAAAACACAAGGTGTGGTGAAATGAGACAAACGTAAGTAAATGGAGAGACACGCCTTGTTGGAACACTCAGTGTAGTCAAAATACCAGTTCTCCCAAAATTAATACATAGGTTTAGCAAAATCCCTTTAGGAATCCCAGCCCGACTTCCTGTACCTACAGGCAACGGCATTGTAACACACACAGGAAAAGCAAAGGAACTAGAATACCCAGTGATATGCGGGCAGGTCCACACGCAAACCTGCACACAAACATTTACAGCAGCTCTACTTAAAACAGATGAAAGCTGGAACCCCGAGGAACCTTAAACAGTAAAAGGTTAAGTAAACTGCGGTGCATCCGCAGTGGGTAACAGCACGCGGCAATGGAAACGAATTGACTGCTGACTCGCCTGCATCCACCTGGGAGAATTTGCAGCAAACTGTGCTGAGTGGAAAAATCCCAAAAGGTTACAGCCTCACGATTCAAGTCATACAGCATTCTGAGATAAAAAAAAAAAAAAAGTGGAAATGAGGAACAGGTGGACAGTCACCCTGGGTGGGATGGAAGTGGGCTCTGGAGGATTGTGGGTGTGGGTATGTGATCTCAGTGGGGACAGGAACATTCCACACCCTGGTTGTGCTGGCCTTAGTACCCTGGCTGCGACGTTGTACGTGGCTTTTGAAGATGTCACCATTGGGGGAAACTGAGGAAAGGTAAGGGAGACATATCTGCATTAACTTTTGTAACTACTTGTGAATCTCACTCTATCTCCAAATAAAAAAATGAGGAAAGTATAGGTAGACTGAGGCAAACTTCTTTCTCATAAGAATATTAAACCCTGGTAATCCTAAATCCCCCAAAACACACATTAGAGTTGAGAATACATTGGTAGTAGGCAGCACAAACTGTCTGAATCCAGTCTTAGCACAGAGGTGCAGAAAGAGTGTGTGTTTCAGAAAGAACGAACATACACACGTCCACTGATACGG